>JAOVYX010014770.1:0-30786 GCA_035668315.1 Drosera spatulata
GACCTTTGGCGTGTAAGTGAGGGTTTATTAAACCGAATTACACGCGAGAGACGCAGTGAGTTTGGGTTGCGAACCCAAATCTTGCGTAGTATTTATGAAAAATAGAAACATTTTCATAAAAGAAAATGAGTTTTCAAATGATTTTGGGGCAATGATATGTGACTGAGGATTTGGCCCAGGTCAGTGTCTAAGCCTCTAAAATCTCTCTTTATTACCGTCTTCATTGAGTTCTGCCATTCATATTGGGACACAGACTTGTGTTGGTTAAGGAAGTGTAAAGAATATGAAAGAGAATAATGATGTTTATTTTTTTAATATGTGTATGGTCTGATATGGCGTTCATTATTTTCTATGGCTATAAGAAAATGTTTTACAGGTACTCATCGATTGTCATAGTCGGGGGAGTACCCTGCAAATCGAATGCATAGATTTTTGTTGCTGAACTTTTAGCTCATGGTTATGTGTTTTATTTGCAGATTCACCACCAAGCAATCTTGAAGCATTAGAGTGAGATTTCATGCATATAGATACATATCTCATTGTCCGAGAGGTAATAAATATTTATTGGAGATCACTTGTAAGCAATGAGACAATATATTGTATTCGGGATTACGTATCATTATTTGAAATTATGATTTGTATCATTTAGGTAGCTTCCTTAGCTTCTATACCTACAAACCCGTTTGGTTTGATTGGCCTTGTTATGGACTGGGTCTATGACGGCATAACGTCACGTGCCGGACATTTCGGATTTCGGGGCGTTACAATAATATAAATAGATACAACACAATCACAACCATTTTATAAAAATGAGGAGCATAAAATGAGGAGGTATTCATTAACGAGATAGAAATAAAAATTACATACACTAGCACATTAAAAAAAAATAGAGAGAGAGAAGAGAACAACATAAGTACAAGTTGAAACATAAAAATTAAAAATACGTATGCTAACAATACATCTTAATGTTCAAGTATTGACTAAAAAGCAACTTAAACAAATACATGTACAATCAAGGATGTCCTTGAATCCAAGTCTCAAACATCTCAATAACAAGATCTGCTTTAGAAGTTGTCCACTCATTGGATGTTCTTATTGTATTAATATTGTCTTCATCCATTACAGGTACATCCTCATTATGATCTTCTTCATGCTAGATAGGTTCTTCATCCTAAATAAGATCAATAGGCATTTGTTTCCTAATAAAGTTGTGCAAAAGACAACAAGCAAGAATAATTTTATTTTGTGTGCGAATTGGATAAAATGAAGGACTTTTAAGAATCGCTCATCTTTTCTTAAGAATTCCAAAACAATAATTTATGACATTTCTGACCGTTGAGTACTTCATATTGAAGAATTCTTCGACCGTTGTAGGAATTTGACCATCCAACCAATCCTTCAAATGATACCGCTGACCTCTAAAAGGCACGAGAAATCCTTCTCCATTGGCATATCCAGCATCTACGAGGTAGTAGTTACCTTAATTTAAAAGGAAAAATAGTGCATTAGGGTCTTTAGTTTAATAATCAGATACAGTATGAGAACAATATCAAAAAAATTCTCACCTCGAGGAATTCTTAAGACATTAGGTCGAACAATAGCATTTCTGAGTATCCTACCATCGACCGCTAATCCTCCCAACCCGATAAGACATATATGAAGTACATATCAGGTGAACAAACCCCCAATACATTTCTTGCAATCTCGTTCTCCCGATTTCTATACCTAGCCTTCTCTTCTTCAGGGACCGTAACTCTTATGTATGTTCCATCTAATGCTCCTAAACAATCCTATAATCAAACAACAATTACTTACAATATGAATACATACAAATTATTTTTGAAAATATTCATGACATAATTTGTTTTTTACCTTAAACCATTTTCATTTTGTATTAGTAGAGTCTTCTAGAATAGGTTCGGGTTTCTTTAATAGATGCCCTTCCAACCACATCATTGCATTAAAAACATTGTTGAAGTGTCTACTAATAGTTTGAACAGATCGATGAAAGCGAAACTTTATCACACGTATTTTCACATGATGTGCCAACACATGCAAGAAGATTGCAACCTGTTCATCTAATTGTAGGTATCTTGTTAGCTTATCGATTTCATGCAACATATCGCATAACTTGACAAATGATGACCTGTTCATTCTCAGTTGCTCATAACATGTGCGATCACTTTCATATACTGATCTCCGCATATAATCTTGACTCCCCAGGAAACCTATGGTGTATGGAGGACGTCTCTGTCTTCTTAGTCTATGTAATGCTACAAGCATGGCAACAAGTTCAACATACCAACTGACCGCATTCAATATATTCAACCATAATTCACAAAAAGCAGCTATTCTCCTCTTCCTTTTTGATTTGATTAAGATGAGACGATCCATAACTGCATGTAAGAAAATTATATCAATGATTTTTTTTCAACATCAAAAATGGGGTATTAAAGTTTGAACTTACTCTATAATTAAGCCTTCAAAAATCAATATCTATATATTTTTATCAATGTATTTCATCATATATCTAAATCAACAATTTATTTGATTGTATCCATTAAATAATCCGTGAAAAAATCATCACAAAAAATAAAATAAACAATTATATAGTTCATACAACAAAAACACAATCAAGAAAAATCAATACATTTCATAACCAAAGAATTAACTCATTCAACATCAACAAATTCAACAACACAAATACAGTAACTCTCAAAAATCAAATAAAATACAAGAATTAAAATGAGTAAGTTCAAGGTATATTTTTTTACAAATATTGCATGAGAAATGGATTTTTCACAAATATGTTATCTCCTCCTTCTTCTTTTTCAAAATTTATCTTTACTTCCCTGCACAAAAAAAAAGAAAAAAAAAAAGATTTATTAATTTTGTTACAATCAAATAGATGAATTTGCTAAAATCTAGCTAAATAAACTCACAGATCCGGTTTTTTTCTTCAAAAACATCTGATCTTGGTAAAAAAGGGTCAAGATCTAGTTAGATATCACAAGAACTGACAACAAACTATCAAATCTAGACATTGGATTAGTGTAGATACCGACATCGCTAGATCTGTATAGATACTATCAGATTTTATCATATTCGAGATGGGATTTTTTCAATTTTAAAAAATTACCATTATTTAAGTTGATAAAGTAACAAAAGAGAAAAATAAGAGATATTTACCTGAGCATAACAACACATGTGGATAGAGAATGCATGAGACTATGACGGAGGGAAGAGACAATGAGAAAGTGAAAAAGATAGCTGATGACGCGAATAAATTTTTATGATTCCTTTCCGGACCAAAAAGCCTAATTAATGGGATTAAGATATTGGATGAATGGTTTTTCAAGTTTAATGGGCCGTTCAGACAAAAAAAAAATAAAAAAAATCAAACAAACATATTTTTTTTCTTTCTGTTTGAATAGGCCAGTGCATTCCTGACCCATTACCACAAACCAAACATAGCATAAAGGTGATCCCATTTGTCGCCGCGGTAGTCATGTTGTGTTGTGATTTAAAGGTTTAGCTATGGTTTGAACTTTTACACCCGAGATATGCCATACGACAAGATAAGAGAACCCATCTCAACATCTCAATAGTAATGTTCTGCTGTTGACACATTATGATGCATTGGCTCAACATGAGACCAGAGGATAAAAGAGTTATTACGTTGGCCAAGGAGGAGTGGCTGCATTATGTTTACGTGAGAAGTGAGGAAATCGATCATTGATGACGGAAAACGAAAGGCATTTCATGCATTGCCGCTCCACACGCAAGAAAAACCAACAGAAAACTTGACCACAAGAATATGTTTGAATTATCATTTCAAGGCACAATTGGCCTGAACCGCATCGACACTGGCACACCCTTGTGATCCATGGAGTCGAGGCCTATAAACCAGTCAGCCGACCAGTGTACGGCGTAAGGGACTGTATCGGCCTGTGTAAACTTCGAGTGTCATCAACACAATATTAACTCATCGAACTTTCAGTCGATGCCGGAGTAGAATGGAGTTCCTGCAGAAAATCAGCGAAAAACAAGCAGCACAAGATTGTTCCACTGTATCAACCAGCACCAAGAACCAGAGCACGTAGATTTTACATCAGTTGTCGAAGATATACAGTAGTAATTCATAAAATCATGAATACTGTACAAAATATTGGACTTGGAAGTGCCATACAACACCAGCAGTATCAACTGTCGATACAACACCAGCAGTATCAACATTCCGCACACTGATCTTGTCAAGCAAAATGCTCGCCGTAACAACAGAATGTAGAAAGTCCGAGCTGTGATTGCCACAAAGAACACAACCATCATGATCCAGCACGCGCTATCCAAGAGGGATCTTCTCCAAGTCTCCGGCATAAATAGTACCATACGTTTTTCATTTTCATATCTTATACAAATAAAACATGATCAAAAGGCCACACGAAGTGTACAGAAACAAATATATTACGTCTTTTCCTTTTTGTTATTTTCTTTTACGAAGAATAGTCATCACAAAGGTAACAAAGGTAAACAAATGTCATTTTGAACTATGAATGTGCACCTCTAGCAATGTACAAGTGAGGGCTGGAGAGAGTCGAGAACATGCCAGTAGTTGCATTCAGCAGCAACTGAGCGGCAAGCAAAGAAACAACGCCCTCCATCCGGTGTCAACCAGTCAGCAGTTCGCGTTCACCCTAATAACTGAACACATATACATTTTGACTTTAGTACAATGTAGTGAAGTAGCATTTCAGCGGGGAGAAGTGCATCGCTTGGGCATCAATCATCCTGAGAATGCCAGATAACAGGAGATTCTGTTAATAAGACCGCACAGGAGACGGAAAAAGCAGATTCAATTGTTGTACTTCATAATGCAGAGAAAACTGGGACTTCCTGATGCAGATTATGGTAGCCCTTGAACAAGAACGAAGCAATCTCAACAATTCAACAAAAAAATTGGCATTCCGGTAAAGATTGTCGGATTGAGAACTCTTCTACATCCAGAAACAACTAGGAAGTAGAATTGTTGGCCAGTTTCCATAAGCCGGCAGCACCTTCAACCCGATTGTATTAGATGGGCAAACAAAGTAAATTCTAACAAGGATTCAGGTTTCCTTCTACGTCCGATCACACACTATACTCAGGTCAAGTTGGGGATAAAAGAAGGAAAGAGGAGAGGGGACAATTAACCCAAGTTTTCGTTTATGTTATGGTATCAGATATTGAAGTAGCTAGTTGTATTTGTATCACAGTTCATTTAAATTGAGCAACAACGGATTAAATCAGAAGAATAAACACCATATGAATTTTGTCCGGAAATCCATACCTTCTTCAGAGAAAGTGAACACACCTCCGAACATTTCATCACTTTCACCATCTTCCTCGGACTTTTCCTCATCGCCGTCACACTTTTCCTTGGATGCACTGTTGATGCTATCAACTTCTGTTATAGCTTTCGATGCATCGTGGCATTCTTCAAGAGGTGAAGCTGTACAATACTCCTCCTGGAAATACGGCCCAAAGTCCAGGGACTCTTGGGCCGAGTCCTCATCAACGACGTTCATACTAAAATCAGAACGGTTGGAACTATTGTTTGAAGCTTCACTGACTCCAAGACTGTTTGATGATTGAGCTTCCTCGGCTACAACTCCTTCAGAAGAAAGTGATCCATTCTTTACAGATGTGCTATGTACAGGATAACTTTTCTGAGGAGATATGGCCATAGCCGAATTGACTATTAAAGTTGGAGCCTTAGAACTCTCTGTTGATCCTTGGCGTTGAAGAGGCGACTGCACAATAGGGTACCTCACCTTTCCAGTCTTTTCAGCCATGCTAGTAGCAACTGGCTCATGAGGATTTAACATATGTGCTTGGTTTGAATCAATAGAACCTCTCGGAGATAAAGAGGTTCCTAATGAAGTAAGAGTAACACATTAGGTTATAGAAGTTACTGAGACAAATCACAAGCTTTTGCTGTTGTCTTACCATGCTTTGAGTCATGGTCTGGGAAACCGAGATGGATGCCACCAGCATAACCATATGGCTTCTCTTTCATTAACCGAGCATCGAAAGTAGAAGAGTTCCTACACAGAGCAAACAGAAAAAAAAGAAAAAAGAAAAAAAAAGTGCATCAATAATTAAAGCGCTATCCCACAGAAAAAGAAAAGAAGGCAACCAACCAAGACGCGCTTTTGGCATCATCAGATGCACATCTTTATGTTAATGTCCAAAATGTTTCAAAGGTTTTCTATTTTGATACAATAGCAACAGATGATGATAAAATGCAACACAAATTTCCATTTTATGATACCAACATTCCTGGTTGTTCTCTATTTATGTTTAATTCATTAGAAGAATAAAAAAACATGACAAAAAGGTTTTTTTCCAGCAGATTGGAACATAAAACAAGAAACATAATTCACACCAAACATGCCCTAACTATAAAATCCAAAATGTATAGAAGCTAGAGACAAAGAGCTGAATCACAGAAATCTAATACTTGTACATCATTGCAACGGGTTTACGGGTTTCTAGAAAAAGCTTGTGATACTGCAACTGGTAATTGCGAACTTGAGGAGTAATTTCTACCTGGCACCACCATCAAATTGAACAGAATGAGAGCGGTCAAAGACAGGAAGCAAATCCTTCCTCCAAATCTCAACCTCATGATGATGAAGTTTCTCTATTTCCATCTCCCCTCCAAAATCGCAAAAATCTATCTGATCGTAAGGGTCTAGCCTCATCGGATAGACATGCACCTGAACAAAAAGAAACTAGCATAAACCCATGTCCAACAAATATAGAAAAACTCACACACACACACCAAAAAAAAAAAAAAAATCACCTGAGAGTTTTGCCAAATAGGTATGCTCCTAGAGTTTATTTGCACCTCCGCATTGGAGATATAACCATGAGCCTGCTCCTGGTGCATCATTGCACTACTGCCATTGGAATCTCTAGCTCGATGGTCAGAAGTATCCATTGATAAACTGGTTTCATCCTTCCCAGCAAACGTTAACTCAGACATGGATTCCTCTCTCACTGGCCAATCAGCTCGTCGACAAACATCCCACCACTGAACAGGTTCGCACTTCACCTTCAGTTCCTCATCTTGTATCTGCATCAATGGTCCAGAACCATGAGTGTGATTGTCACCCACCTCTCCGCCCCCTGAAGGAAGTAGTTCATATTGAATAGCATGCCCGGTTGGGGAATACACTAAAAGGTGCTCAAAGGCATCCGTTCTAGAGCCACCAGGCTGCGAGATGCAGCGATGGAATACAGCAGAGATAGCGGCAGATGGCGAAGAGGCCATTCCTGCTGCAGAAGATGCAGCATTGCTAACTGTATTTAACCATCCCGAGTTGCCAGTTCTGATTCTGCTGACAACAGAAAGAGTGACAGTAGATGGAGGAGGTGGGAGAAAAGGTTTCTGGTTTGTGCAAGATGATGTAGACCACCATGGTAAAGACGAAACCGGTGAAAGGGTAAGCCCGCCGACAGAAGAATTGATTTGAAGTCCAGCATCACCACCATATGGGGAAAGAATGTAGATATGGCAAGTTCCTTTGGAGGAAGCTATGGCGACCCACTGACTGTAATTACTGAAGCAGATGTCCTGAATCACCTGTGGAGAACAGAACAGAAATATTGCTAGAACATGATTCCAGATTTCCAGAGCAAAACGAATAAAAAAAAATGTTTAGAAACCAAAACTAGAAGAACATACAGCTGATGTGATGCCGCGATGGAGCTTGTACAAATGAACATGAGATGTCCAGTTGGAGGTCTGACCTCCCACTCCATTTTGTGAACTTGATGGCATTATACGAAAAATGTTAATATTATTGCCATGTATAGAAGCTGTGACCAATAGAGTGCCACTGGGATCAAAACACAGTGCCGATATAGGACTGGTGTGCGCTCTAAACTGCGACACAACAGCTTTAGAAACAAAATCTTTAACGACAACCTGCAATAAGTATACCAAACAAAAGAAATGGATGAGAAGACATTTGTAAATATGCAGTTCATATTTTTCATTGCTCAGTAGACATGCTTGAATCATTCTTATACCTTATAATAATTGTGGAATCGGATACCACACAACTAAATTACCCACTAGCTTGAAAAAACATGGAAATTTTTCTTAACCATCAACGAGCAAGCAAAGCTCAAGTTTGCAACCGTAAAGAGCACAATGGAATAGCTACAACTTTTTCTCTGTTATAAACTCAAGTTTGTAGAAAAACCAACCATGCCAGCTACATCCATCTCTGTTGGATGACTTGAAGACCTGCCAACTTTCCAAACTGAATTGGATGTTACAGGAGAGCTTGGCCCATCTGGAAGAAGTTCCTGACAGTACTTCGATAAAGTTTTGTAACCCATATCTCCAAGATTTATCAGCCCAACTGCCAACTGCTTGCTAGACTCCATTGCATAACGAGCCATCAAATTTCCACTGCTGGGAGAAGTTGAAGGACTAACCCCTGGAGAAGTTAAGTTTTGTGGACTCAAACGCCCAGTGCTTGTCACCAATGGGCTAGCAGATGCATAGGCCAACCATCTTGGGCCGACATCCATGGGACCATAACCAATATTTACACTGCCGGCTGCCGGACCTCCCAATTGAGGAACAGGATAAGTCAAGACACTAAATTTGCTCTCAAATGTGATCGGATCAAAGCAGTAAATCTGCAAGCGCACATGAGATTCTGTAACATACAGCTGGTTATGATGCACCAGCACACAGAAGCACACATGAAATACACACACATAAAGAATGATAGAACTGTATAGAATCTGAGATCAATGGGCATCATATAAATCACACTAAGCACTCCAAGATCATATTGCAGGAAATATGACCATGATGTAAAAGTAATACTATGAGAAAATTATCAAGTACAATCTGAACTCAAGATACCACATTACTAACCTGTGAACTGAGCCCAACAGCAACGACGCGAGGACTGCACCTGATTGTATAGATAGCTGATCGAAATCTTAATACATGGATATAGTCATGAACCTTCATCGAATATAAATGAACAGCTGTAGGTGAGTGCACAATGTTTCCAATTGCTTCACTATGCCCATCCCTAACCAAGCCATCTCTCCCAGGGTGTGAGGCATCTGAGATCTTTGCCTCGTCACCTTTAGCAACTAAGACTATAGGATGAGATCCCCGAAATCCTTCACAACCTTCAGAATTTACAGGGATTGGTTGAATCTGTAAAAATGTGCATGCTTCATCCCGCCGAGAGACCAATTCATTCACCTCTGAAGCTTCAGTGACGTCAAGAACTTGGAAACCATTGCTATAGCCAAGCAATAGAACATGCCTAAATTTAGACGGACCCAGTTCTAACCTGTCAAAGCAAGCCCAAAGAACCTGTGCAAATAAGCCATGTAAAACTACTGTCAGAAACAGTTATGTGGGAGTGGGATGCCAACTGGGACAGAATAATCCAGTAGATCAAAAACCACCCTTTATTCAAACCCTAGATAGCAGAAAAGAAATCGAAATGAAATGCAAGATTAACAGATACTATTATGAACTACGAGGAAACTCCACCATAAATTAAAATAGCAGTAATAGTTGTCCGAAATATACATAGCTGAATTCAGAGGCAATACTCAATGCACCTTCTTCTAGAGTTGACAAATTAATTCTCAGCTTTCCATAAGTGCAAAATGCAAACCCCAAGATCTTTGGTTGACAAAGAACTGGCAATACTAAATACCAGTTGTTACACCAGTTCTTCTCCTAGCAAGGAAGAGTCCTTGAAACTTGGTGGCAATAACGGGTCATTGTCATAAAACATGCCAGCCACAGATACAACTTTGAGTTACAATAGTCAAATATTGATGATCCATTGAAACAAGTTCAACTTCACCATCCAAGATACTCAGAACAATTGGCTCCATATCCATTAGATTTGAGAAGAAAGAAGAAATCAAGAACAATTTTTTCTAGGATACGTATATCCAAATTTGCAGCTAGCGACAAGAAGGGAATCAGATGTAGAGCACACAAAACCACCATAAGTTTGGTGAAAAATTATTTCTTTGCGGTTGGATTCCAAAAACAGCTAGCACATCACCGCAGTACCGCACCCACTAAAATAGCCAAAGCTAAGTTTAGCAATGTCACGTTTATTCTTTATAACATTACAGCCAAGGCATAAAATGAAAAGAATTTCACTCTGCAGAACTAATTGTGAGGTTCAGCCAACAATATCTCTATTGTTTACAACAAAGGAAAGACTGCGTATAACGCGTCTTTCCCAGACCTTGTTCATTACGGGAAAACTGGTTATGGTACTATGGTGTTGCTGTAGGAACTAATTATGAACTACCTTCATATATCTTTCATCGTCCAATTCTACTCTCTAACCACTTCTAAGAATTCCATTCCATTTTAACATGGCAAGTAATAGATTAATACTAATAAAGCAAAGGGACTGAAATCCAAGCGAATCTCCCTCACGTCCATCTCGCACCAAAACTCAAAAAACTCATCGCATATGTCGTTACTCGTCACACAATCACACCAAATCCCTTCCTCCCAATACTATCTTGGCCGCATTCACGATAACTGCCTCCTTGCTACCTTCTTCCAAAACAGAAACAGTTCTATTCCAACAATGTCCATAAATTGCACAAAAAAATCCACCAAACCATTGTCGAATCCCGCAACTTTAACCAAGACATAATCATCATCACAACAAATCCTCCACCAACTAACACCAATTTTTAGATTCTCCATAATTTCCTACACTCAAGGAAACAGACCTAACCCACCAGCCTTCTGTCCATGGAAACATAAACACAAACACGATCACTCCACTTCTTCATTACATGTCCATCAAATTTCAACCAAATCAGAAGCAACCAAAACTCCATAAACTCATCGCATATTTCGTTACTCATCACACCAAATCCCTTCCTCCCAACACTATATTGGCCGCATTCACAATAACTACCTCCTCGCTACCTCCGTTCAAAATAGAAACAATTCCAAGCACAAAAATCCACCAAGTCACTACCAAATACCGTATCTACAACGAACAAAGCACCAACCAACTTATCAGATCCCCCAGTCTCGGCCAACTAACTCCATTCCTCAGATTCTCCATAAATTCCTTCTCGCAAGGACACAGAATCCATTTCAAAACCACTAGCCTTCCATCCGCAGAAACTCGAACACAAATGTGATCACTTAACTTCTCCAGCAATCAAGCACCAAAATACACCAAGCAACCTCATGATGATCCTCATCATCATTACTTCAGCAATCAATCATTCAATCAATCATCACCAATCACGCAAACTCAACAAAGTTAGGTCATCACTCATCACATAAGCAATCAATCAACCAATCCTCATAAACTAAATCAACGATCGGGTCACAATCACTCTACAAATTACTAGATCAATTCCGACCTGATCCTTGTAGTCCTCGCCGTGTGCCGAAATCGAGGCTGCGGCGGAGCGAACACCGGACGAAACCGTTTTAATACAAGAGGAAATGAGCTTGATCGATGAAGGAAAGAATCCATTCGTCGTCTTCACCGTCTTCGTCGTCGTCTTCGTCGTCGCCGTCGATGCTGCTTTTGTTTGCTGTTGTTTCATACTCCAACTCGAACTCCACAACTTCTCCTTCGCCGTCGCCGGCCGAGAGCATGAGACGGTGGCGGAGTCGCCGGCGGTGGTGGTTGCGGTGGTGGTGGTGGTTTGTGTTGTAATTTTGGGTGTTTTTGTGACCTTAACTGAGACGGCAACGATTGCTTCCGTTTTCGGAATTTGTTTTATCTCTATCCCTCTGTCTCCGCGTAGTGGTGTTGTGGAGATTTTGGTGATTTGAGTTCAGAATTTTTGGATGGGAATTGGGTAAATGGCAGAGAGTCGTAAATTGTGGTGGAAGCCAACTCTATGCTCACGTTTTCATGTTTTGTTAGGATGAGAATTATCAAATATTGTACTATCAAAATAAACTATTCATCATGTGCAAGGCTGTTTTAAAAGAAATTGATTCAGTAATAATATTTTTTTTTACTAATTAAAATTCTATGAAGTATTTCATATTACAACAGTATCCATTTTGTAGATATTGTGATTATATCATGATCAATATTTGATTGTTTTGGAGATACCAAAGAAAATAAAGTTTGTTAAAATAAATAGCTGCACTTATCCTTTTTTATTTTAATAAGACTCATTATGGATAAATTCATCACTCAATATCCAAATTACATAGGTTAAAGATGTGAATAAAGAGTATAGAACTCTATTTCCCTGTTTTATGACATTTTGTTACATAGAATGTCATTTCATGGGCAAACTTGTCCGCGGGTGGACCCAAGAACAAAGGTAAATCTGGATTTTCTATTGTAGTGAGTGAGTAACTTTGGATTAACGGTTTTATTCCGATGGCTACGAAGCCAATATCTTAATTGAGCAATAAACTTTGACCAACTCATATGATTATGTTCGTAAACCGAGTGAATTTTTTGGCCAATCTTTGGAGGTTCTTTTGGTAATAAGTGGGAGAGTGGGGCCCCACCTCAGGGGTGCTTGAGCTTTGGGTTCCTTTGTATTCAATGTAGGTACGAAACAGGCTGTATAAGTTACTTGTTTTATGGATAAGTTTATTTGAAAAAGATAATCATGAATCATTTGTTTTCCTGCATGATCATGAAAGCTATACCAACATTTCATTGTTCCTAAAACATTGAAAAGAGTTAATGTTGAAGATTTTTACTTGTTCTTGTCTTCGATGACAATCAAAAGGACTACAATGTTTATTGACGTCTATCCTCTTGATAAGAAAGACTCAAATACAAGAATTTTAACGAGAAAAATTAAGTTTCATGTCAATTGGATCAGAATCATTGTTATTTTGATCGATGACTCTATTGTCTTACGTTTATGACATGGTTCAGATGTGTGATTTTGAATAACACAAAATACTTGAAATGAAAACATCGTTTAAAAGTCATTTGATTCTATAAACATAAAACATGAGAAAAACGTGATATATATATAATTTTATCCATCAACGTGTTCTGTATGAACAAAAAACAGAAAAAAGGGTGAGGGGATATCTTGCGCAGGATGCGGAAGCAATGCAATGGGCTCAGAGAGAATAACGCGAACACGTAGAGTCCTTTTTTATTCCTTAAAAAAAAAAAAAGGCACGCGATGTTGAGAGCATTCTGTGTTTTTATTTTTGTATTATGTGTTTGATTATGAGTTGAGAGCACCGCGATCTTGTTATTGGTTTCACATCTTCAATCATCGATCCCCTCTTCCCTTTTTGTCCTTTTCTTTTATTGAAGCACGCGCAAGAGCCCTGCTTGCTTTCCTTTTTTTGAACTTGTCATCAAAATAGTAGAACACCAAATGTGCAAATATTCTCTCTTTTATTCTTTCAATATATATATATATATATTCTCTTTTATCACAAAGGCTGTTGTAAAATTTAGGATGGAATAATTTTGGTGTTGTGACATTTGGTCACGTATGCTTGGATATCAAGCACGGTTCTGGATAACTCGATTATAAACATCATTTGGATGACTTATAACGAGAGATTGTTATTTCTAATGTCATATGTAGGTGTTGGATATCTAATCAAGTGATTGGATGATGATTATTTATTTTTTCAATCAATCCTTCTTATCAGACAGTCAAATTCTAATAAGTCATCATAATTAATCAAACACGGTAAGAAAAAGAGGAAGGATATACCTTGACATCCATATTCAAGATACTTATGAAAATTTTTCTCTTTTAGTATATGCTACAAATTACTAGTAAGCACTAAAAGAGCATCGATATGAAAGTTCAAAACCAGAAGCCCAATGTTGAATAAGAATATGCTGATGAATATGACAAGATATACCTGCCTAATCATTAGGGACCAATTGTAGCACAGTGAGGTGACAAACAGATAATAAATAACCACCTTGTTCTTCCCTTTCTTCAATATTTTTTTGATTTTTGATTCAGTTGAATCCATGAAATGAGGAGCTAGAGATGCCATTTCACATCTGTTGAAGACCCACCAAATTGATCACTTATACCAAATCATAACACATGTCTATTGTGATCATATTCGAACCTCTGATTGGCATATTCATTCATTCATATTTCGTTTTGAGCCGTGCATCTTTTTCTTAAGTATCCAAACAAGAATCTACGAGGGAGATTTGATTCCAGAAAATCGATGTATTTATAGGAAGAAGAAAGGGTGTTCGATGTGAGGTCAACAGGAGAAAACGAAGGCGGGCATAATCTTAAGGATTGGTTCGTTGATAAGTAATCATTCTCCTCTTGGCCACGTGATCATAAGGTGTTGTAACGCCTGAAATAGTCCATATAAAGCAAAGGACATAAATATTGGGCCAACACTGCCCATTTTGTGATGAAGGTGCAAATGAAAAGTGTGCGTTGAGCCCATTGAAACATTGGGCCGCGAGATGATATTGGGCCAACACATGCTGCCATGCATATTAATATGGAAAAGCTCGAAAACATAACTATTGAAGAATCCACAAAGCTCTTCCATAAACAAAGTGTTTCGTTTTATAAATAAAAAAGGATTACTTTAATGATAAAGAATTTTTCTTACTATGTGGTCGTGGGGATGAGGAAACACTCTTTGTGACTGGATTTATTAGAATAATTTTCATATTTCAAATGTTTGATTTTCTGCTATTGTGTGTCAATATTTAGCATAATGTGTATTCTAGGCAAATCATGTAATTAGACATATTTTCCTTATATACTGTGGAGAGAATCTCTCCTCATCTTGTATATATGTATGGCTTTGCCTATTGAATCAATACAAGGTTTTTCACAAATAAACTTCACATGGAATCATAGCTTAATACCGATCCATCTTCAATCATGGCCAAAGTTTTTCTACCGATCCAAAGCTAATAGCAACGAATGATCCAGCCTCTCCATTCTTTTTGCATAATTTCGATCATCCCGGAACGCCTCTTGTCACGCAACTTCTCAATGACGATAATTATCCAACCTGGAGTCGTTCCATTACCATGGCTCTCCGGGCGAAAAACAAACTTGGTTTTATTGATGGTACGCTCAAGGAGCCCAATCTAAGGTCTGATGATTATTCTGCATGGAATAGGTGCAATTTCATGGTCACCTCTTGGCTGATCCATTCAGTCATACCATCTATAGCAAATAGCATCCTTTGGACCAGCAATGCCAATGCAGTATGGGTTGATCTTGATGAGCGATTTTCACAACAAAATGCCCCTCGGATTTTTGAAATCAAACGCAACCTATCGAATCATACTCAAGGATCGAACTCGATCTCATATTATTATACTACTCTTAAAGCTTATCGAGACAAATTGGCCTCTTATCGTACATTGCCGACATGTTCATGTGGTACTATGATTACTCTAAACCAGTACATCGAGACGGATGCTGCAATTGATTTTTTGCAGGGATTAAATGAATCATATTTCGCTGTTCGCAGCCAAATTCTTCTTATGGATCCGTTGCTTTCTGTTGCGAAGGCATGTTCATTTTTGCTCCGGGAAGAAAGACAACGTTCTTTACAGGGATCACGATTAGCACCAATGGAATCTCTTGCCATGGCTGGTTCTTCTATTGCATCGTGGCCTATCAAAGGCAATAATCGTCCGCGTTATTATTGCTATTACTGCAAGATGGAAGGCCATTCTGATTCTCGGTTTTTTAAGCAACATGGCTTCTCGTCGAATTGGACTCCTCGTAATGGTGATGGAAGCAAGCATCAAAATCCGTCTGCTCCTGCACGTCCCAATATGCCCACAGCAAACCTAACCCAAAGCAGTGAAGTTGCATCTCCATCTCCAACTATTTTACCAAGTCTCTCTTCAGACCAAATTCAACAACTTCTCTCTTTATTACCTTCTGATAAGCCTACATCTTTAGCATGCGTTTCAGGTACTGCTCTAAACACGATTACTTCTCGTAAACCTCGATGGATTATTAACATTGGGGCCACCGATCACATGGTCTCAGATCCAAGTCTCTTATCCTCATCAAACATACCTCATTCACAAACTTTTATTCGACTTCCAAACGGGTCTATCGCACAGATTGCTCGTCTTGGCACAACTCATATTTCACAAAAACTTATCTTTGTGCTCGTCTTTTGACGACAAAGAAGATTACATATGTAATTTAATCTTGTAATATCAAGTGTATTAACTTCTCATACTTAGCAAGATTGCTCACATATATCAAATCATATATTTGTCTTCTCACCCTTCATGATCAAGTTATTACTCGTCTCAGAGAGTGAATCTCATTTATTTACTCAACCTATTGGACTCATTCCTTTCGTACTGTACTCAATGCATGTTGCAATCCTATTCCATTATAGAAATGTCTTCTCATTATCCTTAAGTTCTATCCCAAACCATACATAGTAGCGATACCAAATAAGACGCTCATATAATAGGTACAACCCAGATAGACACATTGGTCCTATTTTTCACGACATATTTATCATATGATATATCCTCTCAATATCATTTTAATACATCTTAATGCCTTTATCATTCCAAACATATCCTCAAAACATCAAGGTTTTGTTCTTGTTTGGTCTTATTTACACAAGTTTTGTTTTAATTCCAATTAAGTAAACAACTATGAGTTTAATCCAATATAACTCATGATATCATGCTTATCTTATATTCCATGCATTTATATTGTGCTTAACTTATTCCCAAATGATTCAACTTAATTCTTATCCTAAACCTTTAGCTCTGATACGAATCTGTAACGCCCCGACTTTCCATTACTTATTAATGATACAAATGATGTCACTGTCTCTGGGTCTAACGGCTCAACTAGGTAAAAACTATACTTCCTGACTTAGTCATAAGAATTAAGTTAAGTTCACTTATACATCATTAATTTAGAAACTTTTGATTCATTTAATCATAACTTAGA
Source organism: Drosera spatulata (assembly GCA_035668315.1). Lineage (NCBI taxonomy): Eukaryota > Viridiplantae > Streptophyta > Magnoliopsida > Caryophyllales > Droseraceae > Drosera > Drosera spatulata. The sequence goes on from JAOVYX010014770.1 coordinate 16,987, forward strand.
ATATCACCTTTGTAGCAGAATTTACTCTTTGTAAGATCAGAATATCTTTCACACACAAGCTATATTTAGCATCAAATCATAAGTCAAACTTTTCCTTTAAGTCTTACTCCAGTAACAAAGAGAAGAAGAAATACACAGAAAAATAGTAACCGTGATCTATAGGAGCTCAATAACGTATCAGTCCCTTACCAGGGGTTACACGATAATAAAAGAAAAGAGAAATGATCACTTGGATCTTTTGTTCCAGCACTCTGGAATTATCATGCCAATCTGACATTCACAATTATCATCACAAGCATACTTGTGATTCATCCTAATCACATAAGCACACTTAACATCACATAACAACGCTCGAAACTACGCGTTCATCGACACTCCAGACATTATCAATGTCATTACTACCGTCATACCCTTTATGGTATGACAGTCAAGACCTCTATATCAAACAAACTGAGACAATGACACTGTGATACGACAGGTCCCCAGTCCAAGTCTCATGCGCTGCTGCACTTAGCAGTTTACTCAAAAATTTGTTATACTTATCATTATATCAATCACACAGAGACGATAGACAATAGATTCCCTCAATGTTATAATTGTGCCTTTGACGAGACTTATTCAATTTCATAAGTAACCTTTATTCAGCTTTAGCAAAAGGGACATCCGCGAAAGGGGATCAGTCAAATCGGAACCCAGGGCCTTCTGTAGTGAGATACCCTCATACCAAAATGACCTCACAAGGTCGATGAAAGAATGTCACCATCAAGTCACTGTATAACACATGCGATAGATACAATGCTTTTTGTGTATTATACCACAGAGTTATCCCACCAATTATTAATTTACACTCCTTTCACTCACTCATCCTCTTTATACTAACAAATAAGGCATAACACAAATACACAAATCATCTTATCACGGCACACAACAAAGGATAGACAATAAGGTATGTCAGAACACATTTTATGTCAAATACAATTAGTGATTACGATCAAAGATTCCAACGCATATTATTATACTCACGGTATAATAATACGCATCGTCACACACAATAAATCTAAACGTTATAATTTATCACAGTATTTCACATGCACATGTTCAGCTTCGTCCTTAAATGATAAGAGCAGCGTCTTCAAGTCTTTCTTTTATTAATGATGAAGGATCCTCGTCGTCTTGTAACCCCAATTTATCCTCTTCTTCTCAAACTCTCCTTCTTCTCTTCTCTTACTTATCTCTTTTTTTGCATGACAAGAAGTGTTCTTATGTTTGTAAAAAGATTTTCAATGAGAAGAGAGCATATATTTATAGAAAAGTAAATCAATTAAAATAATTTTTAGTGGATAATTAGTTGGTATTTAGTGGATAATTAGTGGATAATTAATTTAATTTATGTAAAGTAGAAATTAAAATAAAGAAAAATAAGTGTCAAAATTAGGTTTATATCATTGTCGTATGAATACGGTATTTTCATATTAAGATCATATTTTTTCGTATTTACGTACTAGGTTTGCATTTCATTCATATTTTACATTATTTCCTTATTATATCGTCAAACAAAACTTTTAACCCCATAAAATAAATTATAACGTACGATTTTTTAATATTTACTTTAATTATCGTGAAACTAAATTTTATGGAATTGTTTAGGTTCTTATCATATTTTTATCATGATTTTTAATAAAGGAATTTTATAACCTCATTGTATAAATTACGACGTTCTGTAACATACTGTTTTTGTTATTATTTGAAAAAATAAATTATCTTAAATTTTTGGGGTCTTTACACGTTCCATATGCAAACATCTTGGATTATTTGATAATGAATTACAATTGCTTCATGAAGGTTTTCATTCAATACTGTAATAAATCGAGAAAATTTAGTTTTCCACAATGAATTTAGTTTTCCACAATGTCATTTTAACTATAAATATGAAATCGTAACGAAATTCTGAAAATTTTGATATATTTATTTCGACGATTAACAAAAATATTTTTATCATATTTTAAGGGATAATGAAATCTCAAAACTATCCTAATCCGACCAATTATAATACGCCACGTGTGTATTTCTTTCTCTTCCCTTATCCTTTCCTCCTTCCTCTCCCTTCCTCCCCCTTCCTCCAACCTCCCTCCCTTCCTCTCTTCTCTCCTTTCCCCGGCCAGCCGTAACCACCGCCCGTCGTTGGTCCGTCGTCACCTCCGCTCCAGCAGCTGCCGCCACGCCTAACACCGCCAACGACCGCCTTCTCCCCTGCTCTCTTCCCCGAGCCTGTCGCTGTCGTCAAGCTGCCTTCGCCGTCACTAACCCGCCCACCGTCGCGCGACCCGCCTCCCCCGACCAGCCCCTCCTTCCTCTCCCTCCCTCACCCAGCCTGTCGCCTCCGCCACGTCGTCGTCGCCTGGACGCCGTTGTCGCCACAACTTGCCGCCAGCTTTCCCGTCTTCCCTCACACGAGGTAACCCAACCCCCTTGTAATATTCCTGAATAATTGTGTGATTATTGTTTGGTGCATTGTGGAACAAATCTGTGATGTGATTGGTTTGGGATTGTACTGAGACGATGATCCACAGGTTGCGGTGAGTTTGGGAGATGATGGTGATGTATGGAATTACTGTATGGTTTGACGATCACTGTTTGTGTAACGTTATGCGATAATACGATACGAGCGTAACTAGAATTAAACGTGTACATATTATAATGAAATCATCAATGAATACGAGAATACAAATTAACGGGATATTGCTGAGGGAGGAAGAATGTTAGTTTCTTCCTTTCCGATTGTGGTCGTATTGATGAGGGACGGATACCCTTCGATGGTTCTGTGGTTGCATTGATGAGGGGTGGATACCATTCGATGGTTCTGTGGTTGCATTGATGAGGGGTGGATACCCTTTGATGGTTCTGTGGTTGCATTGAAGAGGGACGGATACCCTTCGATGGTTCTGTGGTTGCATTGATAAGGAACGGATGCCCCTTCGATGATTCTGTGGTCGTATTGATAGGGGGCAGATGTTCTTTCGATGATTTTGCGGTCGCATTGGTAAAGGGCGCCGCCCCTTCGATGATTCTCTGGTCGCATTTGAAAAAGAGGAAGGAAAAAGTCTTCTTTTTTTTTCTGTATGGTGGGGTCGTAATTCAGAGTGGAAACAATACTATTGTAGCACGTGCTGAAAGGACCACAACTAATATTATCCCTGAAAATATGACGAAGTAGGTCAACACAGGGATATAAATAGAAATAATAAAGTAAAAAAGTGATCGAAGAACGTTGGCCCAATAAAAATAATTTTGATAACAAAAAGAGGGTTTTAATATACTGTCAAGTGTTACGTGTTATAGCAGATGTCAGGATTATAACACGTGACTTTCAATCTATGACGGTATGTGGGGTCTACTGAGCGAATCTTTTGCTCATGAGTTTTTCTATTTTCTTTGATTTGTTTCTTTTTTAGGTTCAGGTGAGGAGGGCGAAGCATTCGAGTAGTTGTTCTGGGATGAGGTTCTCTCGTATTATATGTATTATTTAGAATGTATGGCAGTATTTGAGCCTTAAGGCCCAACTATGGATGATTGTAATAATTGACTGTTGCGTTCTATCATTACTTGGGTGTGGTATCAAGGATTGTATAATAACCTATATAGGAAACCTAACTGTGGATTGAGTTGTGCGTGATGAGCTGTATTTATAATTGCTTTCTCTTATGTTTTCTTATGTAAACTCTGTTGTGAATTTGAGTTGTTATGGACTCTTGTCTGTAGCGGCAGTGACGTTACGTGCTTATAAGTTATCTAAATGTCGTGACGTTACAAATACCATGCATATGAAGAGTTGATTCTAGTAAATATATAATACAAATATAGGATTTTTTTTTGTTGATCATCCACATGTTAAGTTACTATTGGTTGAATTAATTTTGAATTTATCATGAAAATTTTGATCATCACAAAATAAATAATGAATTTAAACAAATATTTACTAAAATAATCAATTTTAATATAAATTTAGTGTGGTTAGACCATTGGATCTTCAAATTAATGGTTGAGATTAAAAGCTCTTTTCTCTCTCTTCAAAATGAGTTTTTAATCTCAAGTATTGATTATCAAATCTAATTGTCTAACCACACATAAGAAATTATGTGGCTAACCACATAAATACTTTTCCCTATATACATACATACATACATATACACACACATACATGCATATATACATATCGGAAATGTGTCTCTAGACCATATATCGAAAATGTGTGGTTATATATATATATACTTTTCTCTCTTTTCACATAATCTTGTTAAGAATTTTTTTTTATGGTATAAAATCAATCTCATACACCCCTATATTATATATATATATGAAAAATCATCCATGCTGTAAAAGACAACGTTGTGGCTGTTGCAAATATTTCAGGTTCATGTTTTTATACTATAAGTTGAAAAATCTATATTATAAATTGATGAATGTGCACAATTAAATTTTTAGTGTATTTTATAACTAAAATCTGACTATATATATTCAACAAGTTACAGTATAAACTTTTCAATTTACAGTATAAATTTCTCAACCTACAATTTAAACAGTCATTACGCTGTCTTTTGCAGTACCAACGACGTGTCCATATATATATAAAAAAAAATATTTATGCTGTGAAAAATAGTCAAATAAGTGTTGCAGAGTAATATCCACCATTAATGGTGGACCCAATTTTTAAAAATTATTTTTTCTTTTTTGATTTTGTAAAAAAATGAATGGTGAAGATTCCTCCGCAATACGTAGTTGATTGTTTTTCGCAGCACAAACACTAACTATATATATATATATGAAGGAGAGAATAAGCTTTCGTTTTCTTGGTTATTCGATTTAATCGGTCAAAAATATATTTCTTTAATCACCTTTTTATAGTACAAATGAACAATAATTGTTTTAGATATCATAAGTATTAAAAAATTTCAAAAACTTAATATATGATTTATACAATAATCTAGTTTACTTAAAACAATTCCATAATTAGTTAACGACCGAATGAGATAATTAAGGCCTTTCCTCGCGCCGCGGAAGACAACGTCGTCGTCCCCACGCTCATCACTCCGGCCCCATCGAGACATATCTGCATTCATATGTGACATTATAAAGCCAAGAGAAACGTAGTGATAAAACTCTGTTTTAATCAATGGTTTGAAAATAATTGAGACGATAATGATGAATTCGTATGGATCTCTATAAATAAATACCACACTAATATAGAATAGTTGTCATTAATATTCACACGTGATATTTTCCGTTCATGAATCACGTCCATTCATCTGCATATTTGATTCGCATTGAATATTATTCAGCGAGCAATCCAACCAAATCCAAGAGCCTCATAAAAAGATGCTCATACTTGAAGATTATTATAGAAAATAATAACCCAACATTCCCTTATCCTGTTATCCACACATCCAAGTCTGAGATGTATGCCATGTTCACCATAACTCACTATCGGCACACGAACAATCAGCACATTACCTTTTGGACAAAAAAACAGCTAATATCGACGAGATAAAGATAAACAATACTACGTAGAAACAGACAATCACTCATGTTTGCTATCTTATCTCCCAATATGTAACACATTTATCTCGTAACAGCTAAAACAAAGATTAGAACTAATCCGAATCGTAAGCCCAAACTTTGCGTGGGACCCGCCAACTCATCCCCACACTTTCGCTCTCCTCGTGCAGTATATTAATCCTCACACTTTCTCTCTCTAACTCATCTTCACATATCCCGAATTCCCGATCAAAAAACACCACCATCATGAGCTCTCCTATCTTTCGGACGTTTGCTCGAACACCTTACATCTACGCCGACGATATATTTCGTCGAAGGCAAGATTCCGATGACGGGATGGAATTATCTCAAACATTTCATCGAACACCTTACGAGCATTGTAACGATGAAGGGCTCTCGTCTTGCACCGAGAGCCTAGGATTCGAGAGCTTCAACGAGATGACGTCGATCGACGAGGCCGCTTCCGTGATATACGAGAAGCAGATGGACGATTACGTTGAGAGGCCGAGGGAAAGGAAGAGGCCGAGGAGGAGATCAGAGACGACGACGACAAGTTTTCCTCCTCCGCTGACGTCGCTGAATGAGAACGGGCAGCCAAGTTTTGTGCTGAGGCCGATGAGAAAAGACGGGCGGCTCGAGCTAACCGAGGTCCCGATCGATCGGCCCGAGATCGTTTGCTCGTCAAGGGAGAACGGACGGCTTACGATGTCTCTCGTGACAACAGTCGATCATCTTGATAATCAGGATCTTGATAATCAGGATTCAGATCACGATAACGAGGACGAAAGGGATGACGAAGAAGAAGGATCAGAGGTTGGAGACAAGGGCCGCGGTGGTGGCGAGGAATGGAGGTTTCCTGGGCCAGGGAGGCGGTGTTACGAGGTGGCCAGCGGGCCTAGATGGGAGCAAGGCCCGCCGCCGCATCATCCTTGCGTGACTACCAGATGAGGATGAGATCAGCTATACGTTCGATCTCATCCTCAAGTGGATAGTAATGACGATGATGACGATGACGAAATCGAAAGGAAAATGCTCGAGTATTTGATGGTTCTCGATGAGATCCGGAAAATATCATAGAACTTTGGTGAGAGGTGTGATGTGTTGGGATAAAAATGGCGGTATGTGCATAACGGTCGAATTGAGATATGAGACAATATGATGTTGGTATATCATATGATCAGGCATATTTATGCGTATACTATAGTACGTGGACCAGGCCGTGCTAGTGATCGTAAGTTGCAAGAAACTTACAGTTCATGTGTTTCCATGGACAAATGTGGAGGTGTTCTTGTTTTGTTCTTATACCATATGTGGATATGTACGTCGAGTGAATGTCATTCGCATAGTTGATGTGGATGTCAGACATGGAGATATATATGTACATATCGAAAACGAGTAGTATAATATATGAAACCAAGATATGATGTTGTTTTGATGGTCTTGTTCAAGCACAGCATCATCGGAGTGATCGTTCGATGTGTACTAATGATGGTTAGGAAAAGAACTTCTATTTCGATAGTGACCTGAAAAATGTGCTGGACAACTATAGATCGAGATGTGATGATACTTAGTCCGTTAAAAGGAAAATCTATGTGATGATGGAAATATTTGAGCCGAAGAAAATTCACTTTGACATGAACAACGATAGACTTTCTATAGACTGATATTGTGTACTTTGGAATGACGAAACATGATTCATGTGACGGTTGATGACGAAGGACCAAAGAAGAAGATGTCTAGCATTATTGTAAAACTAGACATGAAACTGAAATTCACAAAACGTATGACTACTCGATTCCAATGGATTCGTTTATGTAAATAAAATTTAACTACCCATATAGCACGATTGGCATACAAGCAACGACTCCGTGACTGCTCTAAGACACCGGTTCATTTGAGGGAATTCTCGATGTCGATCACGAACCGATACTTCACATCCCTCTTAATCAATCTCTCCAGCGCGTCATTTGCATACTGGATAGGAATCACCTCGACTTTAGGATATATACTTTTGGCAGCACAGAAGTCCAACATTTCCTGTATATCTTTCGTACCACCTGTTATACTTCCTGCCACTGTCTTTGCGCCTGTCGAAAGACATTGCAATGAGATTTCAGAGGACAAAGAAGCTGTATCAAATTAATTATAAGCATATATGAAGGTAAACAGGTCTACCTAGAATAATGCTTGCGGGACTGAACTCCAGTTTACTCGGAAAGCCCACCAGCACCAGGATGCCGCTTGTCTTCAGGAGCCACATGTATGGTTCCAAAGGATGATCCCCGGATGCTGTGTCTATTATGAAGTCCAATGAATTAGCAACAGCCTGCATGGTGTGTCATGGGCAGCGAACGGCTGATTCAGTGACTATTTTGTTGACAGAAGCAACTGATCGTTAGATAACGAAAATTGGGTGCATTCTTTGAAATGATGATGATGCTGGTTTGGGGTGGTTTACCACAATGCATAGCAAATATGCATATATCGTTTCACATTGTACCTTCATCTGTTGCTCATCAGACGAGATAACAAATCTGTCGGCTCCAAGTAAAGTGAGGGCCTCCTCTTTCTTTGATACACTTGTGCTGAAGACAGTTACATTCAGTCCGAACGCCTTGCCAAATTTCACAGCCATGTGGCCGAGGCCACCTAGGCCAATAACTCCCAGTGATTTACCAGGCTGATTCATTTTATGGCGTTTCATGGGCGTATAGACAGTGATTCCAGCACATAGTAATGGTGCTGCCAGTTCCATTGGATAATTTTCAGGTATCTTATGGCAATACCTGCAATTCACAAATGCAAGGAACAATGAATACATAACACTTGCTACCTCTATTAAATAGTGGAAGTAATTGTACATTTGTCTAAAACTCGGAAAAACACGAGTTATATAACCTGATTGATATGAACATGAATCCGCTTAGCAAAAAATGGTCTCCAGTGATACTTTTTTAGACCAGCTTGAAGCAGGAGAGAACACATATTCACTCAAATGGAATATGTTCAACATATTCACTCGGAAAATTGGCTATCGCCAACAAATCTGATATTCAACATTTGTACCCTGTGCAAGAGACGTTCATACAACTACATAACAACATTCCCAATTCAGCAACAATACACCTGATCCCAACAACTAGAAACGTCAAAAACAATCTAAACATAATGAATGATTTTGACCGGAAGTTACCATTCCTGTCTAGCAAGTCTTAAAAGAGCGGAGAAAAAAGTATGCTGAAGCACACATCAAGATATTCGACAGGAGATGTGTAGCAAAAACAACATGGCAATAAAAAATTACTCCGTATTTCACAAAATATATTGCAAAATCTTGGAGAACATCATGGCAGATGTCAAGATGCAACTTCTGGTATGGCCTTATGACAAGATACTGGAGAGGAGATATCAGTTCAGAGCTAACAAAAGATACTTATAGTCTCGTATCTACCTATAAATAGGAGCAAGCACACCAATGCTTTGTTTGGTTTGAGTGGCTTCACACCAGTAAAGAGGCAAATGAATCAAATACAAGATCAAGTTCCTTTAGCTTCAAAATCTGTGTGAAATGCGATGATAAGTACCTTTGATGGACAACAATGGAGCTAGAATACCCTCCTTGGGTGATCGTCCCATCCACATCGACAGCATTAAACGTCGACACAGGCCTCTTCACACAATGCACCTCGAGCCTATCATCACAAAACTGGCACTCCCGGCAGGAGTTGACATAGGTTCCTACACCTACATGATCCCCGACATTGAATCGCTCAACGTTCTCTCCTACCTCTTTCACAATCCCCACAATCTCATGCCTTGCATTCGAACATGTACATTTTTATCAGCCACAAAAAAGATAACATCACATTCCACTTGATATGATAAATGAAAATCAAGTACGTACCCAGGCACAAGTGGATACTTGGAATCACCGAATTTGTTCCTAGTCCATGCTACATCGGCATAGCACACTCCACAATGAGTGATCTTGACCGAAACATCATCGGCCCTAACAACCCTGATTTAGTAATAGAGTGTCATCACTTCAACGACAGAAAACCACCATGATGCCCTTAGTTACATGGGACTTCAAATCATAATCAAACTGATCTCATCCGATCAGCACACGGGTTAATGCAAAGCTATCTGAGCCGAAGTCACAGATTGGTTTTACCTGCGATTGAACTTGTATGGAGAAAGAAATCCTGACGGATCCCTCGCCGCCCAACCAACACAATTCTCAGTTCCCTCTTCAGAAGCCATAGTCGAATTATCTGTATCTTAGAAGTGTAAAAAATGTCAAGATATTTAAGATATTTAACACTGTAACCTTTATCATCAACCCCAGCTTTTGTTAGAGTAAGTTCCTCAACAAGTACGTGACATTAAAAACAGTGTTCAAATCTTGTTTCCTCATATGTTTACCACTTAATTCGTGATATTTGTACGACACTTTGTTTGTGGCGCGGCAAAGTACTGTACCGCCTATAAGATTAACGAGATCCCCTAAACTGGATTCCCTTCAGGCTTTAGGGGACAATTTTTATAGGTTCAACTGTAAAGTCTCACGCAACACCATGTCTCAATCATATCAAAACTTGTATTATCACACACAAAACACGAATCGAAATATCAATCACCATTTCTACACCTTAAAAATGGAGGATTGAATTTCGATACATAGAAACCCAGGATTCACGCTTAAATTCTCGCTGATTAGATAAAATGACAATAGAAGAGTAAACACGGACTGGAAATTGAAAATTGGATGAGAATCGAACCTTGTTTCTGCGGTCGTGGGAAAACGGATTCGTGAGAGTGGCGACGCGGAGTTGAAACCCGGAGATGATTGGTGAGTCAGAGAGAGGTGCAGAAGTCGACGGCAGAGGCAGGCGAGTGGCTGTTTGATTAAAGTTAAAATTTGGGAGTATATTTGACTTTTTGAGATTAGATTGTGAGGTTTTTCTCTGTCTTATCTGAACTGTTTTATAGATTAATGGTTTTTAATTATTAGGGATAAAAGTAATTAGGTGTTCAATCTATCTTAATATATGATTATTATTCTATCCGTTTTAATAAAATTATAATATTTATTAAATTAAATCATTTCAATTAAAATATGAAGATGATTGATGAGTGAGAGATAGATGAAGAAGTAGGACGACAAAGACAAACGAATGATTGTTTGTTTATAAGGGAAAATAAGAATTATATTTGACTTTTTGTGATTACATATTATGGTTTCTCTCGTCTTATCTGGATTACTTTACAGGTTAATTGCTTTCAATTATTGGGGATAGAAGTAACTAGATGTTCAATCTGTCTCAATGTATGATTGTTACCATGTTCGTTCCAATAAAATTATAACATTTATTAAATTAGACCGTCTTAATTAAAACGCGAAGATGATTGGTGAGTGAGAGATAGATGAAAAACTAGTCGACGGCAGAGACAAACGAATGGTTGTTTGTTTATCAGGGAAAATGTTGACTATATTTGACTTTTGTGATTTCTCTCGTCTTATCTGGAGTATTTTACAGGTTAATTGTTTTAATTATTGGGGATAGAAATAATTAGGTATTTAATCTGTCTCAATGTATGATTATTACTATGTACGTCTAAACAAAATTACAACATTGATTAAATTAGACCATCTCAACTGAAATGCGGAAATGATTGGTGAGTGAGAGATAGATGAAGAACTAGTCGACGGCAGAGACAAGCGAATGGTTGTTTGTTTATGAGGGAAAATGATGACTATATTTGGCAAAGAGTGTTAAAGTGTTGCATCTAGATCATGGCAAAGAGTGTATAAAAAAAAAAAAAAAAAAATCTAACTTCCTCAACTACCATCAGATTGCACTTTATCCCTGAACTATAAAAATAGTCATTTAATCCCCTAAATTTTGAAAAAACCTTTTTGACACATGACCCTACTTTATTTTTATTTTTTTTTGCAGAAAACCCCCCTCGAGGGAGGGCATGTATCTATTTTCAAAATTAAGAGGGTTTATGTGTAAAAGATCCAAAGTTCATGGGGTTTATGTGTTATTTTCCCTAGAAAATTAGATGATAATTTCAACAAAAGTTATACTCCCTCCGTCCCAGATAAATTACGATGTGTTGATTTAGCATGATTATTAAGAAACATTGATTTTGTGATGTTTTATCTTTATATCCTTGTGAGTGATTGGAAGAAATTGTGCATGGATGGAGAGAGAGAAATAATGAGGAAAAAAAAAATGATGTGACATAAAATATCAGTAGTTTGGATTTTTTGATATTTTAAAGTTGTCTAAAATAAAAGCATTGTAATTTATATGGGACGTTTATTTTTAATAATGTGTCGTAATTTATTTGAGACGAAAAAAAAAAAAAGAAATTTATGATGATATTAAATAGTAAAGTTTGATCTACCGCCGCATTGAACAAGTCCAACTTTGTCCTTATGAAACCTTGAAGTTACTTGAATAGAACGCTAGCTGACTTGTAGATAAGATCATAAGATAAGGAAGCTGCATCATTTCATCGGTGGATTCTTATCTAAAGTGGTATTCAAAGCTGTATATGTGTAATGTGTGGCTGGCTTACAATAATTTTTTCCGGTCTACATGTTGAAGTTGGCACAAAGGGAAACCTAACATTTGTTCTTATTTTTGGGAAACCTCATCATCGGTCGGTGAATTTTTAGTTTAAAATTTTGAAAGGAGTAATTAATCTGTGACTTTGTAGAAGTGGAGTGCCATGATATCGCATGATACATATAGGCCTTTGATTAAGATGGACCTCACTATCGGATTTCGTCAACTTAGTGACATCACTGATCTCTTCAGAACACTCCATAGCTTTTGGTAGTTACCACTATCAGCGGTCTTAAAATAATTACAGCCCATCCATACTAACCATAGTCAATTGGTTTTTTTAACATGATCGTACACACTTGACGTTATTGTTATACTCATTTCATTTCATATTAATAATAATATTTTTTTATTTGATCAATCTAAAAAAATTATATTTTTTTTCCATAATTTTTTTAACATAAATAAAATATCAAATCAATCTCATCTGTTACAATATATCCATTATCTCCTCTCACAAGTGTTATACTAAACCCCACTACCATCAAAAATTTTTTTATCAAAATTTACATAAATTCAATACTCGTATAAAATTTAATATCGGATCAAAACGTTTCAAAAAATATAGAACGGATAGAATAATAATCATACATTGAGACAGATTGAACATGTACTTACTTCTATCCCCGAATAATTGAAAGCATTAACCTGTAAAATACTCTAGATAAGAGGAGAGAAAGCATAACATGTAATTTAGTCACCATTTTCCCTTATAAACAAACAACCATTCGCCTGTCTCAATCATCGATTAGTTCTTCATCTATCTCTCACTCATTCATCATTTTCGCGTTTTAATTCAGACGGTCTAATTTAATAAATGTTATAATTTTGTTGGGACGGACATAGTAATAATCATACATTGAGACAGATTGAACATGTAGTTACTTCTATCCCCAATAATTGAAAGCAATTAACCTGTTAAATTATAACGCCCCGAACTCCGCTGCTACGACACGTGGCGTTATGCCGTCACGAACCCGGTTCATGACAAGGCTAACTAAACCAAACTGGTCTAGAGGTACCGAGAGTCAAGGAAAATACCTGCGATTCTTCAATTCAACCTGCTCAGCTAATGCAAGTCATATTATAACATAAGTACAGAAACTATTTAGTTACATAGTTTGACGACATGAATACTACTTGGCATTTATTACATATCCAAAATGTCTACAGGTTTCATCATAATATTTTTCGAAATACATAAAGCAATTATCGTCTTCACTGGTCGTCTGATATCTCACTTGCAAACAGAATACATAACCCATGAGCATGAAACTCAGTAATTTAGAGTATATGCCTCACATTTGCAGGGTACTCCCCCGACTATGGGAAATCGATGAGTACCGATAAATCATTTATACTTTTTAGGAAAATATATATGCCATACTGCGCGTAAGTATTGGTGTGATTTCTCGTTCCTTATACTTTATTTTTTTTTTTGTTATCGAGAACTTTCAAAAGACAGACTCTGAATTCAAGACTTGTCAATCGTCACACGGGTTACAAGAATCCGTCGATTCGATGCGTAGGTGTCGAGATTGTACGCCGCCTTACACTTTAGTGGATAAAGTGCGCTTCCAACGGGCTCTATTCGCTCCTCGTTGGG
>JAOVYX010014771.1:0-30769 GCA_035668315.1 Drosera spatulata
TCTCTCTCTCTCTCCATTAACTGGAAACCCTATTCGAAACCCGAAGCGGATCCCTCGATCGATCGAAAACCCTAATCGAGATCGACCCCGATCTCCGACGAACGCAACCATCAACCCAGAAATCGAACATTCGCCCCCATTTCTTTGCTTCATCGGCGATTCCTTTGTGCTGTCGATCCGTTGTTGTCGACACGGCGGCGAGGTAGATCTCGCCTAGGTCTGTCTCCGGCAGTGGCGATCACAGCGTGTTGAACAAGGTCCATTCGTCGCTCCGCTTCTCTGCCTGGGTTCTTTGCGTGTTTTGTTATTGTTGTTGTTCAACTGTTTGTTTGATTGCCTTCTTCCACGAGAGCGAAACAATGCCCTCGGATTTCGGAAACTAATCTCATTTCGATCAGGGAATATCTACCTCAATTCTGGTTCGATGAACATCGTAATGTCGTCCCCGTGATTCTCTCTCTTTTAGTTTGAAGTGGTGAAACAATTAAGTCGTTTTGGCAAGAAGGTTTAGGTCAGTGGTCAGCAACAGCCCCCCAACCATAAGGTCAAGGGATCGACATGTCCTGAGGGCATTAGAAAACAACATGAACATATGAGCAAGGATGTACCCCTCCTCACACCCTGCACTTGACAGGTTATGCGGGTATGTTGGTTTGCTTTGCTTTAGTGGTAAGTCCTTATATACCATTTTAGACCAGCAAATCACCTGAATCCTTTATCTAGTGGAAACGGCTCTATGGTTTGTCTTCTGATGCTATTTAGATAGGCTTTTATTTCGAAATGAAAATATTCCCCTTGGGACTTTGATTGCATGCCTCTCCTTGATCAGGAGTGCGGTGTGGCTACAAGGAGCCGGTTATTGATTCAGTGTGGTGTAGAAGCAACTCCTCTCATTTCTTGTCTTTTGACGTCAGCGTTGGGGACTGAATAATATCTGCTTCTTGCAGGCAAAAAGAAATGCAGCCTTGGATACTTATTGCTTCTGTTGTTTTTGTGCTTTGGGTTGCTTCTCTATGCAAAATTCTCCATGCAGCATGTTCGTCGTCCAAGGATTCACATTTAAGCAATGGTTAGTTGTCTTCTTCTAAAGAGACTTCAAGGGCTAAAAGAATTTGTTCATTCGTGGTGATAGTTTTGTCTTGAGACCAGGTGTCTTATTTGACAAGAAGAATGTCTTGCTCGTCATTGCACATCCGGATGATGAATCCATGTAAGTGCTATATCATCGTCTGGATGACAATGTGGTCTGATAACATAGAAGATTATTTGTCAAGGTCTCATAGGTTGGGTTGAGTTGTTCTTGGCAAGTTGATAATTTATTTGACTTGCACTTATGGGATGATTTCATTCTAGAAATTATCTTAGTTGCTTCTTTCTCGCCTATCCTTTTATTTCAAATATCTGAGATCGCCGATTTCACAATGTTTTTTTTCTATATCAGGTTCTTCACCCCTACACTTAACTACCTCACATCAAGGGGGCATAATGTTCATATCATATGCTTGTCTACTGGTAAATGTTTTTGCTTACTTTCTGAGGTTACCGTCTTTTCTTCTGGTCTTATTGAGCTCTTTTTTTTTCTCTTATCTCCATCATTTAGGTAACTCAGATGGCCTGGGAGACACGAGAAAAGGGGAATTATATGATGCCTGTGCGATCCTCCAGGTGATATGCCACTCGATGGACAAATATTATGTAGAGGGTTTCTCTAGTAGCTTGAGCTTCCAAATTCAAAACTCCTTTTTCATATCTAATTTGACATGTAAAATTTCCTCAATACTTTTTAGTCTGAAATATTATTCGACTTGTAGCAAGCAAACATATTTGGATATTGCATTGATGAATCAGAAAAAGGATAAAAATCATGCAAAAGAAGTAATAGTTCAATGACACCTGATTGCTCCTCTTGTTCTTCTTCTGACCTAGTTGAATACTTGCCTCAATCAGTGACATCTGATTGCTTGTTGAATCTCTAATCTCCTCAAGAAACCTGATTAGTACATTGTAATGACGCACTGCACTGCCGTGCACATGATTCAAGCTTGTCCTGACTGTATGTTATGAGTCTGGCAATTTGTTGCTGCAGGTTCCTCTTAAACAAGTGGAAATCATAGACCACATGGGCTTGCAGGTTTCATGAAATCCGGCATTTTTTTTCTTTAATAACTGAAGACTTAATGTCAAAGAAGAGTAATTTTGTCATCTTGAAGGACGGCTTTGGGAAAAGGTGGAACCATACTTTGGTTGCTGAAATTGTTAAAGAGGAGGTCATTTCTCATTCCATTGACTTGGTATGCTTCTAGAACTATTGACCCATTGGGTATTCTTGGGCATGCTCTTGTGAATGGATCATTATTCCGAACTTGGGTGACCGCCCTTTCTCCATCATTGCCCTTGTCTGTTCTGATACCATTTGTTCTCTTAATTTGTTGTAAATTTACAGGTAATTACATTTGATTGCTATGGAGTTTCAGGCCATTGTAACCATCGTGATGTCCACTTTGGTGTAAGGTAACTTGTGTTTTACTTTTCCCAGTAATAGAGCCAGTAATTACTCAGAAGAGAACAGAACTGCCCTGCTGATATCAAACCAAAGTTCGTCTGATCGACAATGTGTGGCAGTAGGCTGCAGTGATCATGTCTTCTTTCGATGTTCTCATCATGTTTCAAATTATAAATGCTTGTTGATTCCATCTTCAATTTGTACCAGGAAGGTCTGGATTGACTTGCAGGAAAGAAATATTGAAGCATGGGAACTTGTACGCCTTCATTCCCTTCTGAAACATGCTATTGCTTATGCTGATGGTTTGCAAGTAATATATGTCTAGGGAATCTGGTTTCTATTTCACCTGATTTATAACGACGACTTCTCTCTTTTTTGAAATGACAATTATCAGGTCAGCACCAACATTCTGCGAAAGTATTCTGGACCAGTTGATATATGGCTCTCCATGTTGTTTGCCATGCCTCACCTGAACAAAGAAGCGCTTTGTCTACTGAATGAGCATCCAGTCAGGAGTTATCGAGCAATGGCACAACATGCAAGCCAATGGGTTTGGTAGGCACTCTCACACTTGACTGCAATGTTATGACATTTGTCGAACTTGATACCCAGTGCTAACTACGTGGGCATAGAAGAATGAGAACACATTATCACTTGCCTTACATACTGTAAATATCAAGTTGAGCGATCCAATCATGTGACCGAAATCCTAATTCGTGATAGAAGGCTTCATATGAAGTCTATATCTTGAGAGGATCTAAGATATATTAAGCACAAACCTTGATTGGAGTGTACCACAACATGGCATTGGAGAGCATCCCACCTTGGATTCTAGCTTTTCAGATATCACTTCTATTAACATTTTTTACCTTTTAAAATCATATTTGACAGGTTCCGGAAGCTGTTTGTATCCTTCTCCAGTTATACATATGTGAACACGCTGCAAAAGATCAAAGCTTAGATCTTTATGCTTCCAGACAAGTTGTCCTAGATCTTTACCTGGAGGTCGCTATTTGCATCCGTATCACTTGGTATACCATGGGTCATGGGTGGAAAGCTATTTCCGGAG
The DNA here is from genome assembly GCA_035668315.1 of Drosera spatulata. NCBI lineage: Eukaryota > Viridiplantae > Streptophyta > Magnoliopsida > Caryophyllales > Droseraceae > Drosera > Drosera spatulata. The sequence goes on from JAOVYX010014771.1 coordinate 3,573, forward strand.
GTTTCAGTTACGTTTCAGGAGCTAAAATGACACAACATGCAGAGGCAGCGATTCTGTGTTCAGTGACATATTATGTCTCAAGTTGCACCTGAGTCATTCAAAGATTTTGCACCTGCTGGCTATACATTATGGTGAGAAACATCCTTTGTGTAGGAGCATGATTCTTGCGGTAGTATGTATGATGGCCCTGGAGACAACTCTTCTGTGAGTCTGAGTTTTGTGATGCAAATGTGGATGTATCCTGAAATTTCTCATTGCGATATTCATTACTCTGGAATGCTTCACATTGATGAGACCCTCCCTGCTGGAGGACGGAATCACAGGTCTCTTCACAAAGTAGACTTGTATCCCCTCTTGTGTCTTTATTCTAATGTTAAGGGTTTTAAAAAACTCGTGTTGACTGCTTCATAATATGATAGTATCAAGGTTCTTGTTGCAGGATGTATGTTCCTTTTATTGCAGCTGCCAGTGTATCTGCAGAGTGGGAGATCAGTTCGAAAGTGGCCCTGTCTCCTCAGCGGGTTATGATGGAGATCAGTGAGAAGGAAAATTTAGGATCCTGGGGTTCGATACTTGAACCCAACCGCTGATGCTGTGAAACCCAAATCTGGAGAAGGGGCCAGTGAGAACGAAATCCTGGATCTTCATCACCACAAATCTCCTCCTCATGCTGTGAAACCCAACCGCAATCCTTCACCTGAACCCACGGATCCCAATATTTGGGACAGAATCACTTCTGTGTTATCCTCATCTAACTTCGCTGATGATGGGTAAGTGTCCAAAAAAACTCCTTCCAGTGAGGATTCAGTGGCTGAGGAGAAAATGGGAAAAGGGTTTCTGGGTAGGAGAAGGGGTCAAACTGGTCATGGGTTTTTTTCCCATCTTGGTATGCTAATGCTGCTTCAGTTTCCAAATCTGCCTCTGAGGGTTCAGTGGCGGAGAAATGGGAAAAAGGGTTTCAGGGTAAAAGAGTGGGTGGAAATGGTCATGGGTTTTCCTCATCTTAGTCTCCTGATTGTCACGGGAATAGATTTTCGCTATCCGTACGACATTCAAACTACCCACTTCTTCGCTTAAGTTCAGCCTTATTCGTAATGCAAAGACGATATTTTAGAACACAAGAGAGTTTGGAATTGAAAACAAACTTGTATTGAGAACACTTGAAGACTTATAATGCTTTGAGAGTTTGTGGGATGTTTGGCAAATGAGCCTTGCATCCCTTTATATACGACCTCATAGAAGGATCTAGACTTTGTGATCTAGTCTCTTCTATACACTTCCCTTTCTAAATATTTACAAGAATTCTTTTGAATGTCTCCTTAGTCTTGTAAGTCCTAGAGTATTCTAAAGAAGGGCAGAGAAGTTTAGAACATTCTACCCAACTCTTTAAAAGTATGGAATTATCTAGAGAAATGTGGAGAACTCTAGACAATTCTTTAAGGGGAACTCCATAAATTAACTCGTCCGTGAGATACTCCTCCACCTATGTCGCGGACGTCCTCATCGCAACGCGCTTGTATGACTCGATCTTTTCCTTGAATCGTCGCGATAAATTTTCGAGCTTTCATCATGTCGTCTTGGTGGAAGTTCCTTCCCGTGTTCTTTCGACAAGACTTGTGAAATCTTTTTTGGCATCTCCTTTGTCATGAGAGAGATCTCACCTCTCCTTAAGTGAGTATGTTCCTCACTTTTGATTCCCTTGGAGAGTTGTATAGTTGCGACCATCTTTCCTTGAGCCTTCGTCACTCGTCGCACCATCGAAATCACGCAAACTTCATCGTCCTTCACTATGTGCAAGACATTAGCGAAAGCAATTGGTATCGCCTTCACACCCTCGATGAAGTCGATTCCAAGCACCAAAGAATAATCGTCCATGAGAACGACCGTGAGATCCACTGATCCCTTCCAATCGCCAATGCGAAGCCGTACGTCACGGGTCATGCCATCGATTGATTCGGCCTTCGAGTTCACCGTCTTGAGTATGCCTTGCCCTTTGTTGACTCGAAGTCCAAGTCGCTTTGCCTTACGAGGCAAGGCTGTGAGTTGTCCCGGTATCAACCAAGACATGAGCTGTGTACGATCCGATCACCGCATCGACGTACATCAACCCTTTCGATGAAGACTTCTCCTCATTGGTCTTCACCGCGTTAAGGATCCTCAATGATCACATCTCTTGCACGGGCTCTACCTCCACCCGAGCAACCATAATCGTGAGAGCATTCTTCTTCGGACACTACCGAATAAAGTGAGGGCCATCGCATAAGAAACCCTTTACCTTACCCTTGAACTTCACCGCGTCCTTGGATGTGCTCTTTTTCCACCCTTCTTTCTCTCCTTTCTTCGAGTCACTCTTGCTAGCGAGACTCGAAATCGGCTTGATCTCATCATGGCTCTCTGCTTCACCTTTCTCGGAGTCACTCCTCGACTCTTTATCCTTTGGAGACTCACTCCTCTTGAATTCGATGAATGACTCCGTCGTCGCTATGACCGTCGTAACAGTTTGGACACCACGTCGTTGTAACTCTTGTTGTGTCAACGGTTGAAGTCCATCCTCGAAGTAGATGAGCTTGTCTTCCTCGAACATGTCGCCAATTTGGAAGAGCAACTCCATGAAATCCTTCACATACTCCCCGAATCGTACCCGTTTGCCTAAACTTTCGCAATTGTCTCTTGGCTTCACATTGGGCATTCTCCGGATAAAAATGGAGTTTGAGATCCTTCTTAAATTGATCCCACGCCTCCATGGTGAAAGTTCCTGTTTGAACGTCACTGTAACGATGACGCTAGCACATAGTCGTCGCGTCCGAGAGGTACATAGACGCAGTTTTGATCTTCTCCTCTTCATCTTTTAGGGCCAATAGTTCAAAGTATCGTTCCATATTGAAAAAAAAAAGGTGTCGACCTCCTTAGCATCGCGTTATTCGGAAAACGACTTTACTTTAGGTGGCTCAAACTGCGCCATCTTTCCAAAGTTTGCTCCGTCATTCTCTATGGCCGCCTTGCATAGCGAGATTTCTTCCCTCAAGACCCTCATCTCCTCTTGGAGAGTGGCCATCACCGCATGTACCTCATCCATTTACGCTCGGAACTCCTTGCGAAGAGTGTCCAAGCATGAGTTGAGAGCATCTTACAACACACCCCTGAGGCATTCCTCCCGAGTCTCGATAATATCGTTGCTAGGCACATCTTCCTCCAACCTCTCCACCATCTTAGTCACGATCTTTTCCATCCGCGAGAGTCGTGACTCCATGACAGGTTGAACATCTTTTGACTTTCCCCTTTCTTTGCGCGTGGTTATATTCGTGGTGTTTACCTCCTCAGGAAAAATAAGATAGTTAGCGTAGCGAGTGATCTTAAAGAATAAATTTGGTACTTTCACTTGGTCGGGGTCATGTCCATTGAACATACTTAAACATTACTTGGTCGACCCATCTCGCATACACTACTTAGGAAATCAATAACATTGAAAGCATGTTTTTAAATATCAAATCATTGTATCTTTAAATAACTTAAATGATAAACTTGCTTGAATAAATAATCGGATTGAAAGTATCGTCAATATAATTACCTTATAATTCCTCAAAATTCTTGTGATGTTAAACATGATCCGTCCTTTCTAGACATCTCTTGTTTTCCTTAATATTCTCAAGCTAGCACGTGGATATTCTCGATCGACTCACCCTTATTCCTTTACTCTCCTTCTTATTTGGTCATCTTTAATAGTGCCTTAACCTTCTCAAATAGATGACTCTTTATAGGAATTTGGAAGAGTGATGAGTCATCCATAGCTACCTAGGTTTAGGACACATGGATGCTAAGGTGTCACTTTCTCATGTTACCTCTTAACATGTAACCCTTATGTGTCCTTACCATGCTTATTAGCATAACACCTACACACATAACTTGCCACACTTCCTCAAAATTTGACATATTAGTACTCAAGTGTCACTTGGTGGTTTAGTCCTTTCTTAACATACGTAACTTAGGTGTCATCGTCTAGTTGGTCGCTTATCTTGCTTAGGTGTCGATGTCACATTGGTTGCTTCTTTGTCATTTTTCAAAGACGTTTTCATCTATTAGTCTTAAGAACACTAAACGTCTTAATCCCGTCGAGATCTTAATTCATGTTGACGACTAGTGACAATAGTAAAAGTCTTGGGGTATTACACCAACTTTTTCAGATTGTATGTTTATAGTGTATCTTTATCATGGTAGGTTAAATTTAGCTTTGACAAGAATGAAGTAATCTTTCACATGCCGCTACCTTATTCGATTGTGATCCAGGTAAGATCCTCATCGCCAACTGCTATTGATGTTTCTGTTGAACTTGGAAATATCCTCTTCAGTTGTTTGGTGATTCTCATCAGGAGTCGGATAGAGGACACTGGCATTTTCCCGTTGTTCCAGAGAATGCATCTGAAATGGAAGAGACATGGTTATGCATCACTCGTGCTCGTGTTACAGCGCAAGGATCAAATGCTTCACTACAAGGTAATCCTCTGCAAGTCCCGACTCAGATCAACTGAGAAGCCATAAGCTGAAATTTGGTGGGTACACAGTACACTCAGATGAGGGAAATGCTGCTAAGGCTAACAGCAAGAACTTTCTTGTTACCGAGCGGCATTCTTTTATTTTTGGTGGTATGGTGAAATCAGAGCTGTTGATGCATGTTGATATGATTCAGATATGGTTTGTAAATTAAATTCGTCTTACTTGGATCGTCCCAAAGCTTTCATATTTTCCTCAATGAGATGAGATGTCTCATTCATGCGTGGTGTGTGGGGCCCTTAATGTCACGCATAAAAGTCAATCTGAATGGGATAATGTTGTGCCCTGAATGGGATACGTGAGGTTGTTGATTCAATTGGAAATTGGCATTCATTATTACAAAGTTCTTGTTCTTGAAGGGCTAGTTTGATTTGTCAAATTATGAACTTCCTCAAAAACTCAAACTTTGGACACCAAAGTACACAATTCATTTTTAGCCAAGTTTATGTAGTACAGAATGAGTTTTTAGCTGAGAATGGTAGAGTGGTTTTATGCACAGGTTTCAAAAAATAAGGGAAAGGCAGTGAAAGTTCACGGGAGCACTGCACATATCTGCCTCTGCTGCATTCTGTCTCTGCTCCATCTTTTTCCTGTTCCTGAATCCTGAACAAAAAGAGACCCATCTAGCCATACCCATATGTATTCTGATTCTCCCATTTCCATGTTCATTTTCTTCTCTGTATAATCTGATTGATACAAAACAATCACGGAGCTAGCTAGCTAGCTAGTCACTGTGCTGTCAATCAATTCCAACTCTGAGTACACTCACGAGACCCTCTAGTCTAGCCTTCTGTTTGTGTGCACAAAATGCGAATATATAGAACTGAGATGAAGGGAACTTGTAAAAATGGGAGAGGAACAAGGAGAATATGGAAACTGATCAGGATTGCTTTCACAAGTCTCTCCAGGTATTTTTCTTTCTCTGTTATTTTTCTTGTCATCTTGGAGTCCGTTGTTCATGATAGAAATACTTGGGTTACTGTTATTGAAATCTTTTTCAACTTGATTTGCTGCATTATGCTGAGAAATGAGTAGTAGGTGAAGATTTGGTGTTCTCCTCGCCGAAGCTGTTATCAGGTGAAGCTTTGTTGCAGCTTGTTAGACTCGATGACCGTCGGCCATGGTCACCCAACATAGTTTTCTTGGTGACCGTAGACACACATGTTTTAAGTCTAGAAGTATAAGTTAATGAGATATGAGTCCTGTAGATTTAACGCATTGAGTTCCCGCTGGTGTAGCAACAATTAGATGTCACTCAATATGCACGCATTTATCTGCGTCTAGATGCTCATAAGAGTTGTCGAAGTTTTTAAATTTCTAGCAATTGCTTGACCGGTATGTTTAACTTTGTTGTATGTAATGGAACTGTAGGAATTGAGGGAGCTGCGCTCCCAGATTCATCATGCTGCTGACCACTGTAAAACGTCATTCTTGGACGCCCAGGATAAGAAAACGTAAGTTTTTATTCCAAGTTACCTTTGCTTTAAGCAATTCCGTCCTGAGTTGAATTGACAGTGTCACGGTAGTGTATTCCTATATGTAGATTTTGTTCATAAGGTCTGCTTCTTAATGCTAAGATCTTAGTTTTTCGTGGCACCCAAACTTCGGCGGTGAGATTCGTGTTGTTTGCATTTGATTTTCCCAAACCTTGCTCTGGGAATTGTATAGACCACAACGAAGTTACCTAGAGAGGGACTTGAGAGCTGAAGAGTTGAACATTTACGCTACCATCTAACCAATGATACAACTTAATGCTCTATCAATCTTCTCCCTGATATGTGCATTGTGTCTAATTCACTTTATGACAGAGTGATGGACAACACAAAAGAGTACATATGCAGGGCAGTGGTTACAATCGTTGATCATCTTGGGTCTGTCTCGTGCATTCTTGATCGCCGATTCAAAGAAAGCAACAACGTTTCCGGGACTGAGCTCCTTGTCACAATTCTAGAACAAGCAAGTGTTCTGTATCATGATCAAATAAACTTTGTTGTGCTGAAATTTTCGCTTTGTCTTACCTCTCGTTCTTCATGCTTTGATCTGCAGAAACTTCGGTCCCACGAACACTACAATCAGAACCTTGCATTGTCCAAAGCTTGCTGGAGTGTAAATGTACCAAGATGTTACCCACGCTACATTTCTCCGAGTAACCATTTCTTCTTTTTCTTCATTTGCAAGTAGTCTGTATGTAAACTTGTTGAAGTCGTAACATCCACTGCCGTTCCGCTAAAAATGGTACTTCCTCTGCTTTTGTTTTTCATGTGGGTGCTTCCACCTTGATATTTACAGACCATATCAAAGGAGAGAAGTCGGTTCGAGAATTAAGGTACGTCCTCTGTGTGGTCGAACTGATTCGAGAATGAAAGACTTCAGATATGAAATAGAAAGATGTGATCGACTTGTGTGAATGTAGGGAATATATGCTTTTAAAGCCTGAGGATGGTATCCATAAACAGCGCTTGGAAAGTGATGACTTGCTGAATTCCATTCATAGAAGCGCTAGCAAATTATCTATTCCTAAGAGTCCTTCGCCACTGTACTTCAGAGGCAAGATAGGAATGGCGCCATTGGCGTCAGGTAAGACCTAGTTGATTTACACCAACCAGTTAGAACATTGTCTGCCTCATGTGTTAATACTACAGATGGTTTGAGATAATTTGCTCTATTACAAGGCTATTCCGATTAGAACTGGATTCAATGATGGATGTCTAAGAGTCTGTCTAGTTCAATTCCTAGTCATGTTGGATGTAAAAATTAGTCAAGGTAGACGTGCATAAAATTTCATATCAAGATTATAATTATTTTAACGTCTTGATCTGTTTGTGTTTCTCTTGCAGTGGTTCCAGCTGCTAGTGGATTCGGCATCTCATCACAAGCCGGAAGCCCGATTTTCCACTTCCAAGCAAGCAAGGTGCTAGCTATCTCGCTATCTTTTTTCAATCAGCTGTGATATCCCTGAAACTACACTGAGTGAACTTTGAGCACCATATATTGCTATCATCTAGTACAATTTATGCTGAAGATTTGTGCGACTACAGGGTGATCATCAGAAGCATAAGCGTCGACCATCAAGCTGGAAATCAATATACGACAAGGACATTCTGTCGCGGATACTTCGGAGGAAGGACGCTTCTAAGTTGTCAAAGTATCAAATCTGATCAATGTATCCTTTTGAGCAGTACCATGGCTCTTCCTCTTCACGGCGACCTCAAGGCCGAACTAATTGGTATTATTATGCCGAGTTTTCTGCTTGGCTAAATTTTCGTGGACGACATCAACAATGACATCAGAACAGCTGCACTTGCTAAGACAAAATGTAACGTCCATGCAGCATGCTAAGCTTTGGATGAAGCTATTAGTTTATGAATATAATAATATTATAACGAGTATGATATTTGATTATGAGCCTGATTTCTGTGGACTCTATCTGGATGAGGTTGTTGGCCCAAAGTTGTCGCTACCCATCTAAAAAAAATCGAAAGAATCTTTAAAAAAAAATCAAAAGAAAAAAAGAATGTTATGGTTTGGTAATGTAATCTACCCAGATTCGTAATGGTCTGCACATAGTTTATTGTGCTGACATTGTCACGCTCCTCAATTTCGTTGCATAGAAATGTATTTTTCACACGATGGATGAAAAACGATTGCATAGCATACACTAGATTAGCAACATAAACACAACATACATTTAGACGGACAGAACAGAATACCATTCGTTGACGACTCACTGTTCTTTCCTATAACCCTAGCGGGTCCCACAACCTCATCTCAAACGCCAGAAAACGAAAATGTGAGTTCCCTCTTTCAACTACACAAACGTCAACTGCGTGCACATCGGCATCGCCCATTGTTTTCGTTTCCCTCACTTCTCTTGTTCAACAAGATAACCAAAACCACCTCGTCGCCATCCCTCATCCACTCCTTCATTTCTCCGTCGCCGTCGTCAATCAGCGGCATCGGCTCCGATCTGTTTGTCATTCATCGCCGATCGATCATCGTCGCACCACAACAATGGAATCCGTGTTCGGTTCCATCGCTCAAGCACCCGAGGATCCCATTCTAGGGGTACAACTCTCTCCAATTTGCTCCGCTTCGATTTTTCATACTCGAATCGATGTCATGTCGCTCGTTGTTGCTTCGATTTGGTGTGTGATGTAGTCGGCGACTGTAACTATCGGTCTATGAAGTCGATTGCGTTGAATCGAGTGTACTTCGATGAAATGTTGTTATCTGTGATTCGATGAGTTTGTCGAGTGTGATTGTTATGTTGATTTGTGTGGTTGGAGGAAATGTCTGTGGTGAATTGAATCATTGATTTGTGGTTTTGGTTGTTTGTGGTTAGGTTACTGTGGCGTTTAACAAGGATACTAGTCCTGTCAAGCTGAACTTGGGCGTTGGTGCTTACCGTACCGAGGTGAGTGAATTCTCGTTCATTGAGCATATCGCCTTTGAAGTTGTGAATTCCTTGTTCCGCTTGAACTTAAAATTTGTGTGCTGCTCATGAATGCCTAGGCTCATATGTTTAAGTAACGGTTGGTCGGTCACAAGTGTTTGCGGTATCCCAAAGTTCACTTCTAAGCGGGCTTTGGGGGTGGATGTCGTTCAGAACCTCATCTTCAATCAGAGAGGTTGTTTTCGTTGAGACGTAATTATTTGAACTTATCACCGAGACATTCTTGTCATGAGTGTCAACGAACCAAATTTTAAATTGGTTGTCAGCAATAAGTCCCTAGTTTTGTGTCTAATTCTAGCCTGGATCTTGTCATAAACATAAGAGATCTCGTCTTTACAGCATAGAGTAGTTGATTTGTCTTTCGACTGCCTACTTTTTTGGACGTCTCACTATCTGAAGCGGTAGCTTTTGTATTTTTCTTGTACAAATCTGTTGCTAGATAGTTCTGTCATTATTTTTCCTTGGTGTCTTGCAGGAAGGAAAGCCTCTTGTTCTTAATGTGGTAAAAAAGGCTGAGCAATTGTTGATTAATGATCCGTGAGTTTCATCACCATCCCTTAATTTTTATGCTACTTTACATGGAATGCTTCCTTTACTCACTCCCTGGTGTACATGTTTCCTTATAGAGCTCGGAAGAAAGAATACCTCCCAATTGTTGGACTTGCAGATTTCAACAAGTCAAGCGCAAAGCTCATTCTAGGGTCTGACAGGTAACTGTGCGACTTCACATTGCTGCCGCTGCTTTGTCTTCTCAATGCTGCTTGTTATCTTAATGCTTTCATGCTTATGTTTCTTGCTATTTTCAACAGCCCTGCTGTTCTGGAGAATAGGGTTGCCACCGTGCAATGCTTGTCTGGTACAGGCTCCCTGAGGGTTGGATCTGAATTTCTTGCCAGGCACTACCACCAAGTAAGGATCTACCTTCTAGCTTGGTGCAACCTATCGAGCAAGCTCTTTCAAACTTTTTTCTCAGACGAAAGCTCGACTTATTTATGCCGAGTTTCTTTCCCAGCGTGTCATATATGTGCCATTGCCCACATGGGGAAACCACCTAAAGGTTTTCCACTTTGGAGGGCTGGAGGTTAAGAGCTATCGCTACTATGATCCAACAACTCGAGGACTTAACTTCCAAGGTTATGCTCGTTTTGAATTTTTTGTGTCGCTTCCTGACTCTATTTTCCCTTTTCGCCTTTTTTCTCCATTTGATGATGATGGATCTCCTACATTACTTTCTCTATGTTTGGTGAGTGGTGACATTTTGTGTATGTTGTTATCTGATGGAAACAGGCCTCTTGGAGGATCTCAACTCTGCTCCATCAGGCGCAATAGTTCTTCTCCATGCATGTGCTCATAATCCTACTGGTGTTGACCCAACTCTTACTCAGTGGGAGGAGATCAGGAAGTTGATGAGATCGAAAGGCTTGCTTCCTTTCTTTGACAGTGCATATCAGGTGAGTTCACATGATAGTTCTGGATCAATGTAGGATTTCATTTGAAAGTTTGTGGTTGACCAGAAAGCTTTTGATGTATTAGGGTTTTGCCAGTGGAAGCCTGGATGCTGATGCACAATCTGTTCGCATATTTGTTGCCGATGGGGGTGAATGCTTTGTAGCTCAAAGTTATGCAAAGAACATGGGCCTCTATGGGGAACGTGTTGGTGCACTCAGTATTGTAAGATACTATCTTGGGTAGCTTTATGTTTTTTCATGCATGTCTTCATCAGTGTATATTATGCTATATTAGTAAAATGCAAGGTAGACATAGTTGAGTTCTATACGATTGATTGTTATTCTGAATGATTTTTTGGTTGGGTATGAAAACATGGTAGTTTTCCAAACTTAACCAAGAGTACATGTATTATTTAATTTATACAATAGTACAATATGCTAAGCTAATTTTGCGTTCAGACAACCCATTGAGAGAAATGTTGTCTCCCCTCACATATGGGTACTTTAACATTATGATATAGAGACTGGATGTGTTGCTTGCCTTTTTAGTAATGTGATTGTATCTTATTGCGTCAAACCGGGTTTTCTGAAAAATAAAAAGAATCTAACAACTCTTTGATCAAATCATTTTGAGCTGACTTCCTTTTCAATGTGTTTTTTGTTGGATCTGGTTTACATAATGTCCCTAATTGGTTTGACATGATGTTTGTAATTTCATTGTACAGGTATGCAAGACTGCAGATGTTGCTAGCAGAGTGGAGAGCCAGCTGAAACTTGTTATCAGACCTATGTATTCAAATCCTCCTATTCACGGGGCATCTATTGTTGCCACCATCCTTAAAGATCCGTATGTGCTGAATCTATAATCTTAGACACCAGGATTGTACAATTTTGATATTGGGATTCTCTGTGGAGTTGGAAAATATGATGGATATTATATCTAAATATATAATGGGCTATGCATGATATTAAGCAGAGTAGTTTGTTGTTGAAGAATTGCTGTTGTTAATACACTTACACTTTCATTGGCTTTGTTGCAGCGATATGTACCATGAGTGGACTGTTGAGCTGAAAGCAATGGCCGACAGGATTATCAGCATGCGTAGGCAGCTATTTGATGCTCTGACTGCCAGGGGTGAGTAATTTTGACCTTCGACAAGTTTCTGCTTCAGGTTGTCTTGGTTGTTTCCCTTCATGAACCTAACTCAAACTTGTCATGTGCATGTTTGCTTCCTGTATCACAAGCTCCTCTTAAGCTGATTGTTTAGAGTATGTTACTGAAAGCCATAAAGCTGCTATTAATTGAAAATAGTTTATTGGATATATTCATAGCGGGATGATGCAAGAGAGTAGCAAATTATATCATCTGAAGTTTCATAACATGAATATATTTCCTTGTTGCTATGATGTGAGTTATGACTCGTGACCTGGCGTACATCTCTGCTCCTCTTCGAAACTCGCCAGAGTCATTTCTTATGATTCTTGTTTATCAAATGCCATCATCGAGAAGACAGTCTTCTTATCAAAACTTCAACAATCATACCGTTTGCCTGCATTTGATATGTTCTCATTTCAGTAGTTCTTTGTATGAACCTGGAGAGCTGCTAAAATGATGTATTTTTGTTTGCCAGGTACCCCTGGGGACTGGAGTCATATAATCAAGCAGATCGGAATGTTTACTTTCACTGGCTTGAATGCTGAGCAAGTTTCTTTCATGACCAGAGAGTACCACATTTATATGACGTCTGATGGGTAAGAAGCTCAAATTCTTAAAGGAAGAATTGGAACTTTCTTTGTCCACTATATTATATATAAGTATGGATTGTAGTATTGTACCAATTATCACAGAAGCTTTTTCTACGTATTTGGTTGAGCTGCTTTTCTTCTAGATCGCTGGCTGGCCGGTTTCCCATGTGCCATGTCTTTGGTCAATTAATCTTAACAATCCAGTTTTCAAAGTCTTTGCCTTCTTCTGCTTTGCTCTGTGACTTACTTTGTTCTCCTCATACTAAGTGTATTAGCATCGTCAATAACTTAAAGAGCAGCACTCTTGGAGTCAGGATTATCACAAGTACTTTACCGGCTTCTTTGTTCTAAATTTAGTCTCTTCTGTTTTCCTTTCCAGGAGGATAAGCATGGCTGGTCTGAGCTCCCGGACGGTTCCTCATCTCACTGATGCGATACATGCTGCTGTCACCCAGATATCCTAGATGAGCACCGATATGCTTCAAGGTCTCTCCTTTTCGTGTGCTCGAAAGTTTTGTGCTTCCCCTTGCTTATACCTTTGCTTAATGAATAATGATGTCACTTGATCATCTGTTTTGCCATGAGATGTCGATATTAAATTTTCTGTTCAATAAGCAATACTCAGCTCTTTTGAGCTTCCTATTCTGCATGCTTGGCTTGGCTTCTGTAACATGAATGTAACTTAAACAGGAGTCACATACTAATTGAATATGCTTTCGAGCTTATTTTTAAGCATTACAATGTTATTGTGCAATGGGGTCCAATTGCTGCAACAAGTGTTATTGGGTTCCTTGACATCCTTGTTCCTAAGAGCTGGAATGTACCTTCAGGTGTTTAGGAAGTGTGCAAATTTTAAAACACTTCAGTATATGACTAAGGATTCGGGTTGATTATGATGGATATGTAGGAGGAACCAAAGGCATGAGCTTAGAAACCAAAGCAGTAATCAACTCATTTGGGATCGTTATGCCAACTTAGAGACACCGGCATTTAGCTTTATCGCTTAGAAGTTTAAGTGGTCCTACCATGTCAGAGTTCTTGAAGAACTAATCCGATTCACCTTGAAAATGTTCAAACAACAAGTGAAAAGTGTCCAACCCGATGAAGCCTTTCTCTGTTACTTTTGTTCCGTTGCTCCTAACTGTCAATGCATCAGAAATTCTAACACATCAAAGATTGATAGGAAAATGCTTCCTTGATGAAATTGAGGTTGTGTGTAAGATTAACTGTGCAGTGAATCGCAGGGGAAAACATCCTCGATGTATCAAAGCTATTGGTTAGGTGCTGATACTTCCCTGTCCTTGGTAAAGCAGGAAGGAAGCCTCTCCTGACGAAAGGACTAACTTAGTTACAACTATGTATATGTTTATACATTTCATCACTAACTTCCCCTAGATGTCTCCTCGTCAATGGCGAGCCGTTGGACTTTTCATGCCGCCCAATTTCTCTAGCCTCTCTAGGTATGAAATTTTCTTGTTGGTGATAATGTGATCTGGGGTCTTGGTCAACATGAGCTTCTCATTGCCTCCTTTTAGAAACTGATCTAAATCGCCCGTCGAGTTGCTCTTCTTCACGTCATCTCCCTGATCCGTATTCCAGCCCATGAAATCCATGAGAGTCCTGGAACTCGGGTCTTCCAAATTCATCTTCTCCTCGTGTTCTGATTGCGATTGCTTCCCGTCTGATTCGGTTGATGAGTTTCGGGCTATATTGTCTGCGTAAAGAACGTCGTCTATGCTGTTGATTACAGCAGAGGCTAGGCTTTCCAATACCCTTGAATAGCTCTCTAGAACTGCATGTCCCACGTCCTGCATAATTCAGAAAACGAAGATAGATATTAGCTGTCCTTTGGGCACGATGAGGATTTATGTTGAGGAGATATTATTATTCACAGTTCTTGTTCTTGCCTTGTTATACTGTATCTTGGTTATGTCGAGTGATGATTGTGCGATGCCGGGAAACTGGTGTTTCAGTATCAGCAGAATAGTTTCTGCTCTCTCTTCGAAGAGCTCCCTCTTTTCTGCGCTTACTGCTAAACCCCAAGAAGACTTTCCGTCCTTCTGGTTCATCTTCCTTTGCCAGATCACGATTGATGCCTCGATTCTGTTCTTCAGGTCCAGGATTTTGTGCTCTGAGCTCAAGTCCATGGTTGCCAGAAACTGTTCTGGATCAAAAGAGTCATCTGTGATGCTCTTGTATATTGCGTCTCCAAGGCTTGCACGACCGTTCTGCCAAAACATGATGTAAAGAGGTTAGATACTCTACACTCCTGCTTGATGAAGTGTGTGATTGCTTGAAATTTCTTCTTCTGGGTGCGACTGAGGTGATGCATACCTTGGGGAGGGATTCTATGTAGCTTTCTGGGATTTCCATTTCGGTTAGGATTTGAGCGTTTATTGCCAAGGCCGCTTTCAGGACCTGGTTTACGGAGTCTTTCTGATACTGTAGCCACTTCCTTGTTGCTTCTGAGAGACCACCCGGTGGGATTTTGACCGTAGGGATCCACCATTTACCGTTCTGCCTTTGCTTCCCTGCTTTCTCGGATGCGTTCTCGTCCTTAGAATCCACATACTTGAACTCATTCTGCCCTTTGAAGTTGTCTAAACAATCCTGTTATAAGTCATGGTCAGATTCCGATGTTTAGCGGAAACCAAACATTCTGATATTGGAGGCAATTAGTAAGATTTAGGTTCTTACAATAAGCATGGCGTCGAGCTTTCTAAGGGCTGGAATATTCACCAACAGATCTCCCCTTCGTCTCGTCACCATCACCTCCATTGTCGTTCCATCTGGAGATTGTTGTTGTGATGGGACAAGCTCGACGATGTGATCTGTTACTGAAAGAAGCCAATCAACTTCTTTTCTCCACCTCGCTTTCCTTTCAGGAGACATTGGCTCTAATCTCTTTTGCTCTCCGAATACAGAAGCTGCACATGTCATTTCCAAGATATCATCCTCAATCCGTTCAATGCATTGAAGTTGCATTATGACGCAAGGTGCTAGGTTGAGAAATCTCAAGTTACCTGCGAGATTCGTGATGGCATTCGACAATGCTAGAGCCGATGATACACCTTTTCCACCTCCAGACATATCTTCGCCCAACAGCAGTTTAGCAAATCTCTCTTTCATCAAATCTATGTCTGATCGAGCCACAAAATATAAGTTATCTTTTCCATAAGAAATGATTGCGCTATGATCTAATAGACAACTAAGATTCCATATTTTTTAGCACGTCATAGATACCTGATGGTCCCTTGTTAGGAGCTGCTCCTCCTTCCTTGCTTAAACGCGAGACAGGACCTTTATCATTAGACAGAATGAAAGGTGATCCCACCTTCTTCATCTCCTTAGGGCTCGAACCACCACTCGAAGGCTCGATGGAGCTATGGGATTGCCGTCCTGGTAGACTCTCAAGCATCTTCCTCAAGTTGAACGATGACGATTTGTGGTGATCAAATGCTCTTACCATCTTATTACGAAGCCTGTCTTTCTCTGTTTTCAGGTTCGTTTCCCGTGGTTGTTAATGATCAAAGCTTATTTGATCAAACAGGGGAACAATTCCATGGTTATAAGCTTCGCGAAGATTCTTTTTGTGTCTATTCTCCTCCTCGGCCTTCTCTTCATGTAAGAAACGAGGATCTAAGTTAAAAGAGAGGGAAACAATGTCGGAAATTCGTAGAGATCCACAGGGGAGAAGATGATGATGATGATGAAGGATTTAGGGTATTCTTGAATGAAATGTGAGGGAGATGTCACAGATTGCTAGATATGATCTAACAGGAGAACGTGGTTTGCATGTTAGGCGCAAATTAGTACAAAAACAGCATAAACCTTCCTTGGGAGATTTTTTTTTTTTTTCTTTTTATATGCCACAGAGGAATGTCATTATTTTTAGGTAGTGTGAGGGTAATGGGATTTTGAGTTGTTGGGATCTCATTAGAGTCCTTGAATTTTGCTGTTATGAAAGAAAAAATAAATTAAAAGAAATACTAGAAATAGGAATTTGACAGATTGGATTTTCCCAGTTTTCCTACCTGCTGCTGAATCCTATATATGGCTTCTTCTTTTTATCCGAAAAAAATAATGAACTTTGTCTTTATCTTAAAATTAAATCTTGTCTTGGATGTTGGCCGTTCTTAATTCAAGAAGAAGATATATTCAGAACAAGGTTCTATGTTCGGTAAATTGATCTAAACATATCAAGATGTTACAAGAATTTTTGCATTCAGACAATCCATACTGGTTATATTAGACTTGTTCTGAATGCCAATTTTATTCATCTATTTATTATTTATCCCAGTTTTTATCTTTGTTTTTCTTTTAGGGAGAGGGGGCAGAAGTCAAATCCTTTTTAATTAGCTAAGTTATGGTATGCGACTAAGGTGAATGCTGATATTAGTACATGCTTTCACGTATAGGTGATGGCCAACCCCTTGGGAAAATTATGCTGTTTGGAAAAAGCCAACGAACGGAACTCAAACAACTATATATCCGTCGAGTTGTGAATGGATTCCAAATTTAGCATTCTTACAGGAACACTACCATTCTAATCCACTTCGAAGGCGTAAAAACGATGCCCTTGTAGGATTGAACTCTATAGAAGGAGACTGTAAGTTTTGGTGCGGTCTGGGATTTTGGCCTTCTGGTCCCTGGAGGATTGAACATAAAAGGGGTTTAAACTGCAGTCGATATGTTCCAGCTTAAAGTGATGTCAGATCAATGCTTCTCTTAATGGATCTTGAAGAAGGAAACTAGTGGTTCTACTGGTTCAAATCTGTCTACGCCTGTGGCGTAACTCTTCTGTTCTATTCGAGTGGTCGATCTATGGTTTATCATTCATCTAAGTCGTTAAAGTTCTTCGATTTAGGTTAGCAGCACCTTACAATTGCACAAACCATTCTCAAAGTCCATGACACTGTTTGGCGGATACCATGGCACCCGTGAACATACCATAGGAGACTACTGTGAGCTGAAATCAGAAATTTTGGGACTATATCTTTTCCATTTTGGTTGTTGGAGGCCCTACATAATAAACGTGATCCAATCCATTTCAGATAAGAGGGTTCATGTCCAAACAGCTTGAACTTGGCCCGCCAAGAAATTGAGTACATAGTAGTTGTCAATTTTACTTGTGGTCCGTTATTAATTTTAAAAGGGCCCGATATACTTCCCAGGTGGTCCGGCGTTCAATTAGAATCTTGATGGTGGACATTCAGATTCGATTATTTTACGATGCAAGTTTATCCGAAATGGAATTGTTAGTTCCATGGTCTGTGCTGCATTTGAGGGATGCTAGCTGTGGTCATGAGTGCTGTGGAGCTAGCTAACAGTGGTCATTGATGAGTATTACTGCGGTATTCAAGTCTCTGCACGCAAACGTCTATCTAGATGAACCATATCTGTTGGTTGCTTTATATCTTAAGTTAGCGTTTGAATTAATGAAATGAACCCATGAATAAAATCGTTCATTTCGTCGGAATCAAGAAAATTGTATTTGGTTACTTGAAGTAATAGGAATCAACGATTTCATACGGAATCGTATTCCGGTCAAAACATGGCTTTTGCTTCCTTCCTTTAACCTAAGGAATCGTCCATTTATGATGGAAAAGGAATGATATTTTTTTCCCCAAAAATCATTTTATATATAAAAACAAAATAAAACACAAAATAAAAAATTAATATTATAAAATAAAATGTTTAAAATAAAAAAATAATAATTAAATAAAATAATTAAATAATTAAATTAAAATCAAATAAAAGGTTTTTACATATTTTAAAAATATCTAAAATCAAAATTATAACTGATAGGTTAAACTTAAATTTATTGTTTATTTTCAAATTTATTTTAAATTTGAAATTTTGATTTTTAAATTTTATATTATTTATATTTATTTTATTTTCATTTTTTAATAAATTTGTAATGAAGTTGTTTTTTCTTTAAATTTTGTTTTTTTTTTAATTTAATAAGTTATTTTTAAATTTAATTTAATTTATAGTTTCATTTTATTTATATTTATATTCATTATTAAAATTAAATTTTAAATATAAAAAAGAAGAAGAAATACAGTATTTGATTTGAATCGTGCCCACTAGACAGGTCAGTTGGAAAGCAATAACCTATTCCATTCCTATCTTCATTCCTCCTTAATATTATATTTCATTCCTTTTCAAATCCATTCCTACGATCCAAAATTTAGCTAGATATAGACTTGTTCCAAAATTTCCAATGGTTTGGTTTATCCAATATGTATCACAAAGACAACGAGTGCGGCGGAGGTATGGTTAACAATGTTCATTGATGAGTACTCGAAACCATGTTATTGCAGGTTGAATGAATCATTGTAGAAACCTAACTAGGCGGTTCTTGGCTCATGGCTCGCTAACTTATAAAACATGACTTAAACCACACCATGCTCTTGACTAATAATTCAAGGGCTTGAATCTAGTCATGGTCTAGCCACATAGGTCCAACTGCATAAATAAGGATTACTTGAATGTTGAAGACTGTTTTGCCTCTAGGAGTTTCCTTTTGGGTAATGGCTTGCTTGTTTTGTGATGTCTACTTGTGGCTACTCTTGATATGATTCGGCGTAGAGAGTTTGCTTCTTGATTTTGTTTCCTTACCATTACGCGATGGTTTGCTTCTTGGTATAGATCCTATTTCTCATAGTCAATATTATAAACAGTAAGAAAACCAGGACAGAACCTATCTAGAGGTTCCTTTTGTGGCCAAACAATATATACTACAACAAATAATGTAACACTAGGTGGGAGAAGAAAGAGCTGGGGTTGGGGGCAAAGAGAACAAATTCACTTCTCTAAGTTATGAAAAAGGGAGTCGTGTGTGTGGCCTTTTTAGGGCAAATTATAATTGAAGCTGAAGCTGTACCATGTTAGTAGGAAGTGCATATAAGAATGACCATGGTGTCAAGAGCTCAAAAGCTAGGACATCATACTTTTGAAGCAAACTAAGTTTCCTCGTTAATGTACTCTAAGTATCAGATGCCGAAGAAGAGTCGTGCAGTGAGACGATATGTGTAACCATCGTGAAGAAAGGCGTTACTTTGAAGTACCAACTAAATTAGCCAGCGATGAGGATAGTTGATAATCAAGGCAACGACATTCCAAACTAGTAGCATATTTCTGAAGTAAAAGGAAGAGTTAGCATATGTTCTTGCAGGATCTAACACATGAACTTTGCAGTAGATGTACTTGTCAAGTGAAGGAGTATGTGTGATTTGTGAAACCTTCCTTTTTTTTCCAGCTATTGGGGTATGATTGTGTTGACAATAGGAGACGGTGTATCTGTGCGGCTGATTTTTCCTGGCAAAAAATTGAGAATCCTTGGATGATCCAACAATAAAGCAACAATGTGTCATGGAACAAGTTGGTCCTGGTTTTTGTTTGGACTTGGTTTGGCCTGCCACTGGTAACATGAACCAACCTGCCAATTCACTTCAAGCCAAAAAAAAACAAAAGAAGAAAATAATCTCTCAATTATGTCACAGAGAAGTCATATTTATGTAAATCAAGGGTAAACTAAGGGTTGATTGCGTGATAAATAATAAGGTTTGACATCATATCTGGACATCAAAAAACAAGTTGTTGGTGTCTGATCTGATCTGGGTGGCTGGCGGGATTGTGATGGATAGGGGCGAAAAGTGTCACATCAAGAAGTTGAACTCTGGCATGAACCATTTGCTTTGGCGATATGGGTGGTTTGGATTGTAATGTATCGAATATAGCGAATGCTTGTCTTTTAAGTCACATGACATTGTTTTCATATTTTTGCTAGACTTCTGATACTCCTGCACTGTGAGGAAAATACGGAGAAAAGATGACGCAAGTATTTTGAGTGACTGAATCCAAGGATCATATTAGTGGTCTTGACTGAATCGAAAGATGACTGTGATCAATAAGTACAATAATAAAACGGATCCGATGATAATACTACATGTTTACTTGACTGACTGTTTCTTTTTGTATTGATATTGTTATAAAGATACGGTGAATTCGTAATTAGTTATATATATCTTTATATATGATTAGATCGTTAAAATCAAAATCAATGATTCAGATTAAAAGCTCATTAATATTAATTGAAGAGAGAATTAAAATTTCAATCTCAATCATTGATTTTTAAATATAATAATTTAATCACACATAATTTTATGCATGGTTAATCATAAATCCTTTCTTTGTTGTACAGTAAATAAGCTGTAGTTGAGTAGAACCACTGTTTAAGCGCGATCACTTTTCGTTTACTTGGTTTCCTGTGTGATATGCCTATGCACAGTAATTCTTCATCCGACTGCTATTAGCTGCTTATTTTAAGTTCTCGGTTATATTCTGATAGTCCCAATTTATTCGAAATATTTTGATTCATTATTAGAATTTATGTGTGTTAAGTTTAATTAGTTATAATATTTTTATTTTTATGAGTATGTGAGATAGAGGAATGAGAAAGAAAAAAAATGACAAATTAATGATGATGAGATTCATTGATGTGATATAAAAATGACAAATTTGTATGAAATGTTTTTTAAAAAAAACGTTTCATTGATTTTAAGACGATCGAAACAAAAATACGTTTCAATTAATTTGAGACGGAATGAGTATAAAATATTTCAAATGTTGGCTGTAATCTTAAAATTAAATATACATACCCGTGTAACTGACACATATGAATCACCTAACTTGTCTGCTTGTTAAAAGCTCTAGTACATTATAAACGAAAAAACTTATAATAGCCTCACTTTCACAGTTTCACGAGAACAAACTCGAATAGTAGTAGCAACCAGGTGCTCTCATTGTGATTATGAACAAGATTTGGAGGGAGCAAACACAGTGACTTAAAAAGATTAAAGAATAAAAAATTGGATTGAATAGGAGTATCACCCAATCAAATGAGATTTCTTTTTATTTAGGGAAATAATTTATTAAGTAAGATGTAATTATTTCTCCGGAATGAAACTTTGTGAGCATACATGCTAGCGTCACGATCACATGGTACCAGTGAATGAAAAGTGCCATGTCGGGCAACTGACTGCTATAAATTTTGCGAAATATGGCAAGTTGGTTCGAGAGATTGTATCACGCAAAGATAAATAATGTATTCATTAAAATCATAATTCATGGTCATGTAACCATCATTGGAAGCTCCCAATAGTTATATTTATGATCCTCACCTAAAAAATGAACCAGATTCCCACCTAAACAGTCTTGTGAGTGACTGCAATAAATATAGTCATGTTATGCACTTTATTGACATCGTAAGCTTTTCGTGTTATTTTTCGTATAAGTATATGTTGTGTAAACTTTGGTGTACGAACTATACTATAGGTTGGTGCATATAGATGTTAGAAAACCCCTCCATTATGATACTCGTCGTGAGCATCAAGGTTGACCATAAGCCACGGTCTGAGCCCTAATCATTCGTAAGATAATTTATCAAAGAATCAATTCTATTAAAAATTTAAATTAATGTTAAAAATAAATTTATATTAAAATATCAATATATTTTACAGGGAATGATTTGTACCGTAATGTAGGCACGGCGTTGAAATCAGTGGCTATTTTTTTTTTTACTACTAGTTAGATTTCTGAAATTGCGCAGGTTATCCTGACCAAATATTTTAGTCTGAACACTTTCCCTAGAAGGTAGTGTGAATTGAGTCCAGAGCCATGTGTTTATTTGCAATATTTGCTGGTGAAGCGAAGAGAAGATGCATCATGGATGATGTTAGTCATTGGTCAAGTCTCCCTTAGCCATTCATTGCCACAGGAAAGAATTGCATGTGAGTATAATCTTTTCCTAAATTCGTGATTTGGTGATTAGGGGTTTGATATGTTCTTGAAACATAAAAAACAATCTGATGCATCCAAATCCAACACTCAACAACGTGATTATGTGGGGTTTCCCAACCCAGCAAAACGGGCCAAACAAATGCAACAACAAAATGTCACCACCTACACTCTCATTTATAATTCACCGTTAACCAATGGAGTCACCCTAGATTTCTTTGGTGAAAGTTTTGCTACATTTACTAGCAAACTTTTTGAATATGATTGATACCAGTGAATTCAAAAAACCAGCCTATAGATAAACCATCCCCCATCGTCCAATTCATAAACTCTCTTGTCCTTTTCGTTTCAAAATTCGCCCGTGAGAGCAATTAGAGGGCAGATTTAAATACTGTTGAGTACACAGGTGGGTGTAGTAATTGATCAAGCGATGGGTTTAAAGGCAAAAGTATGAAAAAATATCCTTTAAAAAATCTATTATATTTTATTTTTTAGTATGAATTTGTTGTTTATATTTTTCAAGATACAATATAAAAAATATTATATATTATATAATAAAAATAAAAAAGGATCAAAATATAAGAAAAAGAATTTGAGATAGTGAAATGTAAAATCTCCGTTCATAAAAAATGTCAGAGTTGAGACAATGATCACAACTCCTTTGATTTTCAAATAAGGCAACCTAGTGTAGTAATTTATCAGTCCCATAAACTTTGTAACATGTATGTATTTTGTATTATTCTATACGTATGAATATAAATCTTATTTTTATATCAAATCATGTCTGATCGTCCCACAATATGTATTACGTTGAAACATGTAACTTACACAACAATTGATATTTCACGATAAATTAACAAAAAAATTACGTTTGATCGTCGTTACACATATGTCGAATTTTATATCAACACGCGTGCAAAGTCAAAACTTTACAAAATTTATAAGAGAGCAATAAGATTTTTCAGAATGGAACATATAGCTCTTGATTCGGGAGTGACTTTAAAAGAAATTAAAAAACTTTCAACATTTTTTTTATGTTTCACAAGATTAAATGAGAAAGAATTTATTACTGAAACAACATTATTTTACAAGATTCCATCTTGAGACTAAAAAATTGAGTCCGGCCTCCATCTACAGGGATCAACAAGTTGTCGGTGCAAATGACACTGTGTGTCGTTCTAAAACTCAGTCAAATTATGCACTTTATTCTTCCATGATCAGTGTAAAAAAAAAAAAAAAAAACCGAAATTAACCCCAAAAGTTAAAATCCACACACAACACACATTCCATTCCAAGTCCAATATCTCCCTTTCCAAATTCCAACACTATTGGTGGTCCTTGTGCTCCCACTCACCCTCCATTTGCTTTTTTTAATTTTTTAATTTTTTAATTTGTCTTTTTTATATAGAATTTAAAACCGTTTATAATTTTAATACATATATCAAATATTAAAAATAATATATATTTGAACTTTACATATCAATATTTACAAAATAAGATCAATATTGATTATGAAAAAAATTCATTATATTATAAATAATACATATTAATAATACTTAAATACATACAAATTTTATCCTATTCAATCGTTCCTCCAAAATATTGTCTACCACATAGATTGATGTTCATCACTTCATTCCACAGTTAAAGACGAACTGCATAACTATCGACCCATCCTCGAGTTGTGTATGATGCGTTCTCCCACCACCATTTCGGGATTGGAGGTATAGGATAATGAAGATGTAGAAATAATTGAACAAAGTGATTCCTGACATAGGCAATAGCTATTTCACGACGTTCCAGGACTTCACCCGGAGTGGACCTCAATGACAAATGTGTAAAATAAGCCGAAATATTTACATCGAATGTAAACAATACAGCATTATACCTTGAAGCAATGACTATCCGCAAAGACATACTATCCATCCAGTGCTCCATACTCGCAACAGAGTCGAAGCAATGTAGTGAGTGTAGTAACCTATCTGTAGCACCTTGTTCTTGATATATTATATCATATTGAGCTTTGTTTAATATTATCTCTTCCATGAAATCTGTTCGTACTCGAGCCCATTCGTCTTCACAATAATCGAGTTGTGCTGCTATTGCTCTGAATCCACAATGATCGTCACCTCGAACATCGATGATGCGGGAAATATAATGCAGAAAGATTTGTGGTAGTCGGTCAGTGTAAGGACCAAGATTGGGTTGAGTCAAGATTGGTGGACCGTCATCTTGTTCCCTTCTACATCTTCCTTTTCTTTGTGAAATAGTAGATACCCTAAAATATATTTCCAAGAATGAAGGAATACGTTTTGAACTGAGCTCCTCTTTATCTGATGGTCGACCTTTATGTTCTGTGTTGTATGAGGGGACTCGAACTGTGCTTTGAGTTGGATCCGTCATATCGATAATCTTGTCTATCATATGTTCTCAAATATCCGATTTCAGACTTTGCAATAACTCATGAAGTCGAGATGCTCTATCTTGTGATGCTTCGTTATTGTTAGAAATGATTTGATGCATAAACATTTTTTACAAAAAAGAATGAATACTAGATAATGAAATCGGGATAGACTGATTTCGATATCGTACAAGGTCATGCATGCATGGTAATCTATATATAGTCTTGAAAAAACAGTGACACAAACCGACAAGTTCATGAGAAGTTTCATAAGATAACGTGAGCTGATGATGTATTTTCTCCAACGCTTCAAAAAAAGACACGGCATCGTATCTAATCATATATTAGTGACACAAAAATATCAAATTAAGGAGAACCTTTGTAAAATTATGATATCTGATGTATTTTTTTCACCATGTAAAAAGAAATACGATATTGTACCCGTTCATAAATTCAGTCCCTTATTTGTTTATGTCTTGAAATGTTAATTGATCTTTGGAATAATTTCTGAATTTTTCCAATTGGATCTTCAGCATCTTCTCAATTTTTTGAACGATGTTTGCAGTGATGACATTGTATCCCTCAAATACAGTTTCAACCTTAAATGTGAAGACTCGACTCTATAGAATGAAAAAAAATTATAAGAAAACTAACGAATTAAAAAAAAATTAAATTATATATAAGGATTATACTCATATCTTTGACTTGAATTGTTACCGAAATGCATGTACTGATTTGTCCACGCTGCAACAAAACGTTCTTTATATGACGATAGTCACGTCTTTCAAAGATAGTCAATAACTCGTTGATATTCTTTGAAATCCTCACATAAGGCATGTTATTTTTTTTTGATATGATGATGGCGTCAATGAATTGATAAGGGAGTACCATGATACTAAAAATGTTTCCCATTGTGTACGAAGAATAGGACTGTATTTCTTCATCACACACTGATTTATGTGCCAAATACAGAGCATAGGATTTGTCATAGGAAAACATGTTTCAATGGCACCGAAGGCAATTCGGCCCACTTTTCAATCATTCATTTCTTCAAGGTAATCAAATCCCAAGTGAGTCGTTCGGTATCTTTATTACAAAGATAGACGAACACTAAAAAGTCTTCCCATTGTGTAAGAAGAATAGGACTGTATTTCTTCATCACACATTAATTTATGTGCCAAATACAAAGGATATGATTTGCCATAAGATAACATGTTTCGATGGCATTCAGTAACGCCAAATCTCGATCTGTAACAAGCATTGAAGATTTCAATCATTCATTTCTTCAAGGTAATCAAAGCCCAAGTGAGTCGTTCGGTATCTTTACTATGAAGATAGGCGAACATAAGAGAATAGGTGTCAAGGGTTGATGTGATACCGACGACCTCTAATAGTGGTATACGATATTCATTGATCTTATATGTGACATCAATAATTAAGACAGACGAAAAATTATCAGACAACTCAAAACTTGTGGGATGGATCCATAGAATATCCGTGACTTCATTGGTATCAGGATATGTCTGACAATCATACAAATATTTTTTATTTTGTAGTTAACTCAAAACCCATTGCATGGACATTGACCCATCTCGTTCAGAATTTTTGTGAGAGAGAATAGCGTTGTATACGTTTTTAACACAAGTAATATTTTTGGGATCTTTTTGTTTCAAAATAGAGATTATTTCTCGTGGAGTAGTGCTTTAACTCATTTCGACAACAAATTCAACTTCATGTGGTTTTAACCTAGAAGGATATTCATGTCCTTCGAAATATTCCACGGGATCATGATTATGAAAACCACAAACGACCTTTAACCCTCACTTGACATCGTCTGGAGGTTGTGGTATACCCCGTAACTCAAAAGGACAATCATATTTTTTGGTACCTGCATTTCATTGTAGGGATTAACCTTCGATTAGATTTCGTGGAGGTTTGTATTTTCCTCCTCTTTCACATCCGAGAAAATATCTAGACAACCTATTGTCTCTTAATCCGTTGGAATTTATAATAAGCACGACCATGTCAGTTTCAAGGCATACTTTCCGTGTTCAAGGTAATATTTCTTCTCTCGTTTAAAAAATCTATAAGATATGATAGTATAATATATTAGTACGATCTTACAAAATGTAATACATATCTATTATATGATTATGTATACGGAGTTATAAATCTATTCGATAGTAAATTTCTATGTATAATCACGATGATTATTACAAACGCCATCTGTACCACAGTGATCATTTCCAATAGACCTAGAATCCGAAAATGAAGAGTTGAAATTGATCATATTTGTAATGACGTTTATGAAACGCACTATGATTGGTGTTGTTTGAGATAGATGAGATCAAATGAGTTATGATGAATCAAAATGAAATGAATGAAGATATATATATAGAAAAAATTGAGTGTAAAGAATATGAAAAAGTTGACAAAATCGAAATTTGAAAAAGTTGATAACATTAGAATTTGAAAAAGTTGACAAGATTAAAATCCAAAAAAATTGAAGAAATATGAAAAAGTTGACAAAATCAGAATCTGAAAAAGTTAATAAGATTAGAGTTTGAAAAAGGTGACAAGACTGAAATTCGAAAAAATTAAAGAAATATGAAAAAGTTGACAAAATTAGAATCTGAAAAAGTTAATAAGATCAGAGTCTGAACAAATTGATAAGATTGAAATCCGAAAAAATTGAAAAACATGAAATATATTATAATCTGAATGTTTCAATATTTTTTTATATTTAATATTAGTCTTGTTTTGTACATATTAATGTATAGATTTTAAATATTTATTT
>JAOVYX010014772.1:0-30761 GCA_035668315.1 Drosera spatulata
CAAATCCCCCCCCCCCCCCCCATCTTTCTGTGATTGGGATGGTATTACACCATTCTTCTATGGCAGTGATGTGAATGATCGATTCTATGACATTGATGTGCAATCAAACTCTTGTCATTGTTCGCACATTAATTATTGTTAAGATGTAGCGGTTTGGAAACCGCTTGCTAAACCATCATCGTCATAGCTTATGGCAGCTTTGTAAAACCGCTACTTTTGATACCAAAGAAGCGGTTTAAAATGCTATAATAAACTCTATGCCAGTATTTAAAAATGCCACCATAGATCTTTGCCGGTGGTAAAACTCCGACGATGGAAGACCTCCCCAACGACCGACCGGCGACGACCTCTATCAATCAATTTTGATAAAATAATTTCCATTTGTGTATTTCAGAGGATTCGAACCTGGAATCTCAACCTTGTTAGTCTCATGCTAAACCATTTAGGCTATGAAATTTTATTAGGTTTTTCTGAAATCAAATCATTTTTTTTTCCAATAGCAATAATTATGATCAAATAACTATTGTAGCGTATGAAACCGCTGTCATAGATGTCTCCTTGATAGCATTTGCAAAGTGTTGTAAAAAAGCCGCTATCAAATCGATCTAACAAAGATAACGGTGACAAAAGCGCTATAATAGTTATTATGTATGATTTTTTCGACGAAATCATATGGTAGCGGTTCTAAATCTATGGAGGCAGTTGAAAAACGCTATCAAAAAAAGGCTACAGTAACGTTTGCATAAACGCTACAAAAAAAAAAAAAAAAAAAACGCTACCAAAGACCTAACATGTCGTAGTGATTGTACAAATGAAAGCATCAGTGTGGAATAAATCTAAACAAGGTATGTGCACAATTGACATTCTAAGATCCATACTTCCTTCTTCGTTTCCCTTTGATTATGTTTGCACTTCAAAATTTAATTCATAACTACAATTGCACATGCAAGATGATACGATACTGTGATATGATTCCAACATGTCACAATAAATCTTCGTTTATAGTTTAATGTAAATATCTATAAGTTTACTGAATTTATGTGATTCTTGATTGCTATGTATTAGATTTATGATCTATATGTACACTTGTTTGATTTTCATCCTACTCCACGTGGAAGAAGTATTCTCAACACTATGGTAGTAATTACAGATATAGATTTTGATGTTTATAGATACAGAGATATATCTTTGACTCATGGGTGCTCATGGATCTAGAAAATCATACTGAAGATCAGAGACATAATGAGATTTCATTTGTCTTATACGAGTTAGGCAAAGCTTCACAGCCTGGCTTGCTTCTAGGAATGCTCCAAGAATAAAGAATATGTAAACTCTATGAATGGGACATTAATACAATGATGCACACCAAGTAATGGCATTTGAAACTTTTGATGTCAGGAAATATATGAAAGAAACAATAGGATCTTCAAACAAGTGACATCCAAGCCTGAGGAAGTAGCTACAAGAGTATTATTTTTGGTTACTCGGGATGTGAAGCGCAAGGAGATTCTGGATTCCATAGCTTTGTTTCATGTCCGAAGGCTGCAGCAGTTTGGGCAATCAGTCCCTTTGCAGATCTGGACCAAGGGGACCCATCTCTTTCGACGATTGGTTTGCAATAAATCTTCAATCAAAGAGCCAGGATCAAGTTGTCAAGATTGGGACTATAATGTATGCTATATAGCAAAATTATAATAACCGAGTTTATGGATGAAAGATTTGAAGATACTAGATCAAGACAATCAATAACAAGAACACAAGATTTAACGTGGAGAAATCCGAGCATCGGAAGAAAACCCCCATGAGAATATCACCACAAACCATGGTAGCAAAGCATTATGAGAAAAGTGGATTACAGAGCGTATCAGATTATAATAGATCGCAACTTAAACCCTAAAAACTTATAAAGATGTATAATAACATGAGTGTATTTATAGACGGATAAAAGTTATGTCTTTAATAAAACAAATCTCGTTGGAAATCACCGAGGCATGGCCCATGTCAACCCAGCACGGTCGCACGCATGCAGATCAGGTGTTCGTCTCGTAACCAGTACGTACGGCCGTGTGCACTAGACACGACCTTGCTTCCTCCTACATACCCCTCGACACACGGCCTAACCACGTTGTGTCCAACCTGACACGACCGTGCGTGCTTTAGAGGAGAAATTGTTGTCCTCTTGATGTACGACTCATCTCAGACCGTGTCTTATTAGATACGACCGTGTGTGCCTTGTATACGTCTTTTCTTCACTGGTTTCAGTCTTCTATGATATTCTATCATATTAGATATATTGTTTGTTCACGAGGACGCTGTCATCGTATTTTCGCCAGGTGACGCCATCCCCTGGACTTACATCCCTCACTAGAAGGTGAGATCCCTGTACTTGATGAGCGTAGACCACATCCGTCATGGATGTGAAGTAGTCTACAACCTCAATAATGAAAAATAAGAGACAACACCATATCTTGTTGTCAAAATTGCACCTTGACACAAATCCAGAGCTCAAGTTCAAAAGTAAGGAACTATGAATGAGAGGAAGGAAGTGCAGAGCATGTAACTGATTTCCCCAAGAGATGGAAAACATCAGCAGTAGGAGTGTATAAACTTAATGTTGATGCCGCCGTGAACCGCCGTGGCTTTATGAGCGTAGTTGTAATTGTGCGCGACTCTGTGGGGAGCATATGTGGGACATGGATTGGAAGAATAGATGGTTTGCGAGATCCACTCGTCGGTGAAGCCATGGCAGTAAGAAGAGGAATTGAGGTGGTTTTTGGTCTATGGCTAGGAAACATTATAATTGAATGTGACTGTCAAGTTGTGATGAATATGCTAGAATACAAACAACCCAATCTATCAGCCGCTTATGGTATTGTTTTAATTGCTCTTGGATGCCTCGAGAAGCTAATAAAATAGCTCATGCGATTGCTAATTATGCTTCTGAGTGTCATATACGTGGATTATGGGACAATGTCTTACCCGAAGAATTAATCTCCATATGTAATCAAGATTTTAGCAATGAATACTAGTGTCCAATTGAACAATTTCAAGAAAAAAAAAAGAGAATAAAAGAGTGTATTGATTAACTCACCAAAAAAAAAAAAAAAAAAGAGGAAAAAAAAGAAGAGGATATTGATTTGACACCTTTGTTTCTTGATGGCATTATTTGACATGAAACCAGTTTCCTGTGTTGTGAGCTTGAGCTTAATCAAAAAGGATGATTATTGTTTCGAATTTATTTCGAGAAGCTGATGGAATACCACAATCAAAAAAACCATGATAAGGGATTTCAATATCCTTCAACGACCATACACGAGATTTAACGTGGGAGAACCCTCACGGGACAAAAAAAAAAGAAAAAAAAAAACCCACCAACAAACAAACCACTAATCAACCGAAGCATTACAAGTTGTTTGTCTCTCCTAACTCACAATCTCACCTTGTGTTTGGTCAAAATCTTTGTGGAAATTTTTTTCCAACGTCTATAAACCTCTACTATTTATAGAGAATTGCATAACTCCACCTAAAATACTAAAGATATTTGTCACAAAAGATATTTTACACATATCAAACAAATATCTAAATCTGCACCAAATCTCGATCCGATCTTCAACGATTTCCAAAACTAAATAAATATATAAATAAAATAAAATGTCTAACGTCTTGGATTTTCTTAATTAGATTACTTGTATCTATGTTTGTTATGTTGCATTAGTTTATGAATCGATTTTTCTCTTAAGTGTCTTCTACGGGAGTACAGCTTCAAGTCTTTCTATCCTTCCACTCCATCTTGTCCTCTGAAGTGAAAGGGAATATATTTTCAATGCTGTTTGTAGTACTGCTTCCAGCATTGAACATGACATCGGCCATATCGACCACATGATGGTAATCGTCATCCTCGCCATGCTCGACATTGGGAGGACGATGACCTTTTAAATCATAAACAAAATTTGTACCCATATTTGTTTGGTTATATTGCACCGATGATGAGGCCAGCAAATCCATGGACAACCATGTGCTTGGATCTGCAGAACTACTGGCCTGAAGTTGTTGAGGGGCTATCATGTATGCTGCTGCTTCTCTGGACATTGTAGCTGCAGGTGAAGTAGTTGCCATTTGACAAGTATGGCTGCCATCATATGTGATCTCGAATATGCCAGGATTGTCATCAAGCCTTTGGGCATGTTTTTTAGCTGCGCAATTGTATAGTTTTTGATGAGTACATCGATAGTATGCCCTGCAAGTATGTTTCAGATAAAGAGTTGAGTTACATCAATGTGATTTACATATCATAAACAGATGTAAATATGGATGAATAATGATATTGATTTTGTTTCTTCTTTAAGCTTGATGTTTCTCTCCTTTGCATCAGAATCTCCAATTTTTTTTCCTCTTTACTTTTCACACTTCATGATACATAATGTAGTAAATTGACCTATAAAAATAAAAAATACTATAATAATAGGATAACTTTATCGAATTTCTCTTTCACACACTATAACTTTTACAGTTTAACATATATTTCAACATACTTTTTCAACATCTTTTCAATTTTTTATCATATCGTCACTTTATTTTTTTCATTTTATAAAATCTCTGTTTTACATGATCCAATGCAAGTGCTCTTACCTTGGATACTTTCGACCATGGATATCTTTTTGTCCATATTTTCTCCAACTGTGACCATCCTCGGGCGGAAGATCCATGTTTCCCATATGAGGAGCGGGCAGCATGATTGTCCATTTCTCACCTACGGCACTCCTGATAATTACACTCGGAATCGTTAAGCAATTACATTAATATTTATGCACTGAAATTAGAAAGATGACATGCGCTTTCGTAAAACTATTACTATATATATTAACTAATTTCGTTCTCTATGTTTTCATGACCAGCTTTATAACTGGAAAAATCATTTCTTTTGACCCACATACTTTTAATCAAAAAGTTTTATCTTGCAAGACTAACTTGAGTTTCGAACGCAACATTTTGCACTAATTTTCCCTTCTTGTAAAAGACAGCATTTCCATAAGGGTTCTTTGCTGAGCATGGCAGAGATGATGATTACCATCAAGTGGTCGATATGGCCGATGTCATGTTCAAAATCAATCATCTACCTTTAGTTTAGACAGAGTTTATTTAATCTTAAGCCAGCATACCTCCTTCTCGTTCTTTGCCAAGCACTGCTCATGAACCCGCCTGAGGGCTCAACACTGTCCGCCTGAGCTTCAACTGATCCCTGACTCATTGCTTGCCTCGCTGAAAAAGCAACATCCATATCATGTCCACATACTTCTTTCTTGGAATCATTGGAACTGGCGACCACATCACGTACGCTTTCCCCTACTCCCAATGGCAGCGTCTCCATTGCAGTCTGGTAGGGTTCATGACCAACTCTCGTTGACCCTTGAGAAAGCAGATGGTCTCTCCCCCTGCTAAACAACCTTATGATACCCTCGACCTGACCGAGCAGCACGTCTTGACGGTTAACCAAATGCGGCAAGTTCGAGTCAAGTTCCATCGCTGCTTTGCAAGCGTAGCTGATCAGGGCCGTGTTCTCATTCATGATTTCACTTGGTGTGTTTTAAAAAATGTCGTCGCGGAAACTCGTGTATATAGTCACAGGAGGTTGGTGAACATGAAGGGAAAAAGACTCGGTGACTGGACCAGTTCATGGTCCATTTTCCAATTTTATGAGTCCACTAGAAGAACTCTCGTTGATCAGACAACATAGGAATCTGTCCGCGTTGAAACGTTCTCGAGTACAAAAATCAAAAGTATCTTCTGCACCTTACAAAAGTACAAGAATCGTCCACATAGGATGCTTGTAGGTCCTTGTTTCTAAATGGTTATGTTGAATGAATGCTGCTGGTGACTCCGTTAGTTTTACGTACTGCTTTGAAGACAGAGGAAAGTTCAGAGGTCTTATTCGTGTTAGTTATATGAGGGTTTTGAGATATGCTTGGTTAGACAGGAGGGTTTCGAGGCCAGGTTACCCACAGACATAAAACAATGCCATATTGGGCTTGGTTGGTGGTGACGCCATCCGGTGGTATAGCCTTGAAGGTAAGATGAGCTTCACAATACTGTTAAGCGGGGGAACTTTGCATTAGCGCAGCCTCGTTGGTGGAGCCCGGAGTTGTTCTTGAGTTGAAAAATAGGCCTTGGCACAAAAGATAATGTTTTGGAAGTGCAACGAGAGGCATTTGAGAAATAGATTATGAAGGTTGAGCAATTGGAGGAGCTGGTAGAGGCGACCTAAGAACATTCACGAAAGAAACAGATGGTGAAGCAGTTGGTGAGGTACACAGCGCTATAGCCATTCCCACAGTTACCTGTCGGTTCTGGAAGTCAATTTCATTGTTGCATTTCTTTTTGGGTCTCATCATCTATTGCAGAACATTTCAATGGGTAAGTTGCAACCCATTGTTGAATTGCAGAATGAACTGCCTTGGAAAAGTTGAGGGAAAGTCGTTTTCGATGGTAATTAGCAAGTGAACTGTAGGTGTCGATGCTGGATTTCAGGATATGTAATATGCATGTACAAGCTTCACCTTTATAGAGTTCATTGAGAAAGAGTTGCAGGTTGACTACAAACCACATTAACTTTTCAAAATACTGGAATCAGAAAACCTAGAATTTGCTTTCTATCAAATACAGCCATTTCTTTTCATTCCACCAATTCTTAGCAGTCGCACTAAATCCAGACATACAACCTTCAAGCGAAACGTAGTCCGGATAACTATGAATCTGACCTGAATAAAAACCTCCAAAGCAATTTTCATAGGACCTTCTGCAACAGTAATTCCTGACATTTGTGGACAAGAGAAACATTTCATCAGTTCTACATATGCACAGAAGGAAAGCACACATGGAAAGATTAAAGAAGAAGAATGTTAAGATCAACATATAAGAAGTGTCGTACCTTTTCTTCATGCACACAGCAAAATATATGGGGATACGATGATCGCTCGTTCTTATTTGATGCTTGCCTTAGGAAGCTTAGAGGTGCATGGCCCAGCCGAAGTCATGAAGGCAATTCCTTTATAGGTGGCAACACCCTTGGCATCAGTGTATAGGTGC
Source organism: Drosera spatulata (assembly GCA_035668315.1). NCBI lineage: Eukaryota > Viridiplantae > Streptophyta > Magnoliopsida > Caryophyllales > Droseraceae > Drosera > Drosera spatulata. The sequence continues at coordinate 7,084 of JAOVYX010014772.1, forward strand.
TACAACAATGAAAAGGCCAGCCATGTAAATACGAGCTCAAAAAGCATACGAATAGCTAAACCTCGTTATATCAAAAGCAAGAAAGCATGTGCATAACTAACTTGCAAGAGGAAGCGCATAGCAGATAGCTAACAGAATGTAAAAAGTAGCAAACAGTGCTGCACTATAAACACCATGCTCCGAAACAGAATGTTAAAGAGGAATGGTGGATTAATATTTCAATCTTGAAACACTAAAAACAACAGTGTCATAGCGACCAACTCTTTTGTAGCCGTCGCTAATTAACGACGGAAAAGAAAAAAGTAGTCGCTAAATATATTTTACGACGGAAAAAAATAGTAGTCGCAATTTAGCGACTGAAGCTAAGTTGCGGTTGCAAAATAATGACGGAAAAAGCAAATCGGTCGCAAACTTTGAATATGATCGCGTAAACAGATCTGGTTTCAGACACACACAAAACACCAACACCACCTCCAAAACGCACATCCGTCGGCTCCGTCAAACGAACCACCACGCACATCAACACTCATCTCTTCCGGCCATCGACCATCGTCCAAGGTCGTCACCCCACCCCCTCTGCTCTCCCCCAAATTGTTGCCCACCTTCCAAGGTCATCGGAGGTTGTTGCCGTCATCGACGCTGAAGCTCGCTGGAGGTTGCCGCCATCGACACTGAAGCTCGCTGGAGGTTGCCGTCGTCAGTCGCCGCCCCCATCAAGGGAGCCGTCACCGCTTGAATCTGCCATCACTTCATCTTTAATTTACGATTTTACATAAAATCCCAAAGTGAATTTCTAAACCCTAACATCTCAAATTATTTTTGATTTAGTTAATGATGAATATTGGGTGTTTGGGTGACGTATTGAGATTGTTTGGATGATTGGATTGTTTCGAAGGGATCGAGAGTGTGTCTCGATCCGGGATTGTGTGGATGCATTGTCGAGCTTGTTTGGATGCATTGTCGAACTTGTTTGGATGATTGCGGTATTTATATGCATTGTTAGAGATTGTTGGATGGATTATGTTGTTTTAGATGCATTATTGAAGGTCATTTGTATTTTTTTCATATTGGATTCAGAATATTGGTTGATTGATGGAATCGAGAATTAATCTCGATTTCGGGCTATGATATGATGATGGAATGAATTTGGATCTCGATTCGGGAAATTGATCTAGGTTTGATTGACCGAGAGTGTCTCTAGATTTTTATTTATGAATTGTGTTTGTGTATTTTTATATTTTTATTATAGATGTGTCTAGATTTTTTTTGTGTGGTTTTTTTAGGGTTAAAGGTCATATAAAACGAAATTAATTTTTAGATGATTTTTAATGAATAATCTTTATAGTGTTCTAGATGATTGTTAAAGGTAAAAGGAAACCGATCATAAACTCGTACTGAATGATTTTTAGTTAGTTAGAGAATCCTCATACAAGTGTTCTAGATGTAAGTTGAGCCAAATTAAATTGATATAGCTAGTATTTTTAAATTTAGTGAAAGTGAAGATTGTTCAGTGAAATTTTGTATATATCCTAAGTTATTGTAACAACATATCCAAAGTTGTACATCATGAGACGACGGAGGATTTTGATAACAGTTCGTCGCCTACTTCCAAACCTTTCTTTGATATGTTGAGTGTTGCTAAGGAGCCATTGTATCCTGATTACAGAGTGTCCCAGCTTGAGGCCGTTTTTAGGTTGTTGAACATCAAGTGTGAGTACAACATACCGCATAGGGCGACTGATGCCATTGCGACGTTGTTGAAAGACATTTGTCTAGAAGACAATGTGATGACGAACACAATGTACTCCACTAACCGGCTGATGAGAGGCATCTGTCTTCCTGTTAAGATGCCAGACGTATGCCCCAATGATTGCATGCTGTTTTGGAAGGATGCAGAGAACTTGAAGATGTGTTCCAACCGTGGGGCACGAAGGTACAAAGACAAACTTCGGGGTAAGAAGCGAATTGCTCATAAGGTGCTGCGATACATCCCCATCACCCCGAGGTTACAACGTTTGTATGCAACTAAGAGCACAGCCGAGACGATGTCTTGGCACGCCAATAACCAAAGCTTTGAGGACGTGATGTCATATCCCTCAAACAGTGAAGCTTGGAAACATTTGGATAAGGAGTTTTTCTGATTCTTTACTGAACGTCGGAACGTTCGTTTGGGGCTATGCATCGATGGGTTTGCTCCTTTCGAAATACTTATGCTGGCCTGTGATGTTGACTCCGTATAATATTCCACCGGAGCTATGCATGAAGACTCCATATATTATGCTTTCCATGAGCATTCTAGGGCCGAAGAGTCTGAAGGGGACCTGGACGTTTACTTGCAGCCTTTGATCATAGAGCTGACTAATCTGTGTATGTTTAGTGAGGCCACTTACGATGTTTTTATGAGGCAGACCTTTCAAATGAGGACAACGATGTTATGGACAGTTAGTGATTTTTCGACTTATGGAATGCTTTCTGGTTGGAGTACAGCTGGAAGATTGACATGTCCTTATTGCATAGAGCATATCAAATCCTTCACTCTGAAGAATGGTAGGAAACAGACATGGTTTGACTGTTATCGTCGTTTCTTGCCTTATGAACATCCGTTTTGAGAAAATAAAAATGGGTTCTCGAAGAATAGGGTTGATTATGATGACCTGATCCCTATCTATGACGGTGATGAGATGCGTGCTCGTGTGTTCTCTTTCAATCCCGATTACTTCCATGTCACTCACAATTGGAGCAAGAGGAGCATTTTTTGGCAATTGTCATATTGGCATAAGTTGCTAATTAGACATAAACTTTTTGTCATGCATGTTGAGAAGAATGTGTTTGACAATCTGTTTCACACCGTCATGGATGTAAAAGGAAAGACCAAAAACACGATGACGGCTAGAAAAGATCTCAAATTGTATTGCAAGCGTCCGAAGTTGGTGTTGAGAAGATTAAAAAACTACGCGAGACATCGAGGAAGCGGTTATGCCCGAGGCTTCTTATGTGTTGAAGGAGGAGGCGCGAAGGGTGTTGTGTGAATGGATCAAAATGCTGAAGTTTTCTGATGGATATGCATCCAATTTGAAACGTCGTGTTCGTGACAATGAATGGTATTTGAAAGGTCTCAAAAGTCATGATTGTCAGGTTTTCATACAAAGGTTGCTTCTTGTAGCTTTCAAGGAATTGTTGTAGCATGTATGGAATACGTTCACCGAGTTGAGCTTATTTTTCAGAGATCTGTGTTGTAATAATATACGTTGCGAGGACGTTGAGAGATTGGAGATGCAGATCCCAGAGATTCTATGCAAGTTGGAGAGATTGCTTCCTCCAACTTTTTTCAATTCTATGGAGCACTTGCCTTTGCATCTTCCACATAAGGCAAAAATTATTGGACCTGTGTATTATAGGTGGATGTATCCTTCCGAGAGGTATATCTAATTAAGCAGTATAAAATAATTTTTCCTCTATTGGAGTTTTTTGAAGTAATGGTCATTTAAGGGTTTCAAACTATAAATGATATCTCTTCCGATTTTGGTTTCACTTGAAAGGTAAAATTGGTAACAAGGCACATGTCGAGGGCTCCATTTGTGAGGCATATCTTATGGAGGAGCAAAACATTACTTTAGGAAAAAGATGGACACAAAAGCTCGAAATCCCCCGTGCAACTGTGGTGCTTCAAATGAGCCTAATGATTCTAATCTGTCAAGTATGTTTCACAAGCATGGGGGATATACCACGAAGGGGAGAAAGGATACATTAGCTGAGCAAGATCAAAAAGCCGCTCATAGATTTGTTCTACGAAATTGTGAGCAAATTGCTCCTTTTGAGAGGTATGAAAACCAACAAGAATTTTACTAAACATTAGTAGATTTTAACTCATATATCAAGTAATACAAATCATAGACTGTTCGAGTCAGAAATATTAAGAACGCGGCGTTTAAGATCTGTCCAAGAAGTTTGGAGCATATTTAGAGATTTGTGACCTTCGTGACTTTAAAACTTTGTAAATAAAATTAGTTTTGAATCATACTAAATTGATTAGTATTCCTTCTACAATTGAAATTCTTGTCATCTTCATTCCTTTCGAATGCAGGTCTTAAAAAATCATGTTGATGACTTGGTTCATAGCTTTGGTACACGACCAGCTGTTCAAGTGTACAAGTATTCATAATACTACACCAACGGATTTTTGTTTGACACATACGACTGGCACAAGGAAAGTCACTATGAACTATGGGATATGTGTTAAAGACGATGGAGTTGATTATTATGCAATTTTGCGAGAGATCGTGGAGTTGCAATACGTGGGGAATGAACGCTCATATGGACGATTTTTTTCAAGTGTGATTGGTTTGACTCCGATAGAGACCTCAATGTACACAACAAATACAAGCTGGTTGAGATTAACAGTACGAAGAAGTATCGAAGGGGCTATAATCCTGTTATGTTGGCAAATCAAGCTAATCAAGTATGCTATGCTCCCTATCTTAGCCTCACTAAGACTCGAGATTATTGATTAGAGGTATTTAGGATGAAGGCGCGAGGAATGATTAATGCCCCCATTGAAGATGAAACTTTTCAAGAAGACACTTCTTATACAGGTGTCACTTTTGTCTAATAAAGATGACCTCGAACATGACCTCGACAAAGAGAACGATGAAGATGACGAGGAAGAGGAAGAGAATGCGAACGAGGAGGCCGAGAAAGAGAATGAGGACGACGAGGACATGGAAGAGGATGATGATGATGATGAGAATGACGATCACGATCACGATCACGATGACAATGACAATCATGATGATGATGGCGATTACGATGACCTATACATATAACTTTTAGATGTAGAGTAACAACCTATACATATAGCTTCTCTATTTCTGTTTGTGCTTTTATATTAGTCTTTCATTCTAGGTTCTCAATGTGTTCATTATAAGTTTCTATTTGTTTTATTCTTCACTTGTAGATGTCACGACGAGATTTTGAGAGGTATAGGGGCGATTCTGATTCTTCACAAAGGGCTACAGGTAATTTTAATAAGTTCTATTTCCTTTCTTTGATTGCTCGTTCATCTTTTAGATGTCAAAAATATGCAAATTTATTAAATGTTCAACAATATTCTTTAAAAAAAATTATAAGTAAAAAACCGATGATTCACCCCCCTAGCAGATGACGCCTGGGAGAGATAGGGATGATTTTCACCAGATCGAACTCGATAAGAAGATGAAGGATGTTTATACAGAGGAGCCGATGCCTATGCCTACATAGCCTATTCCTAGAGGAGGGGTTGCTCGTCGATCGTCTGCTCCACCAACACCTCCACGACGAGATTCAGCGTCGCCATCACCGATTCTTCCATCATCTGCTTCACCACCAGTGGCTTCTCCTCATAGCTCATCATCCCCATCAGCAACTGAGACTGATGATAAGTATAAAGGTGGATATCGTCTGGGGCTTACATTGGACCCCGATGGTGATCTTTGGTATGTATTTGTTTTTTTTTTTTTCATTCATAAGCAATATTCATATATATTTTTTTTAATCAATTTATCTCAAATATATGATGCTCGATTCCTTATGATTTTTTAGGTTTCACGATCACTTCGTGGTATCCCATGTCACAGAGTCCTTCGAGAGTTGTTATGTTGGCCCCTGAACATATTGGATCGACATCCCTAAATAGGGCGAGGGATAAGATGCGGGGGTACATGAGGGTGAGATTTACAATTTCAAACTTTACATCTATTTATTTAGTTTTTTATATAGTTCTAATTATCGTCAGTAACCATAATAGTTTCTTAATTTTTTCTTTGGAGTTGCAGGAATTATACTGTTGGAAAAAATAGCACACTGATATGGAGGGCAAAGATGATCAATCCGGTTCGTAACAGCGTGCAAAAATTGAAGCAAGTTGCACTAAAGGGGAAGAAGGTCCTTTGGTGCGATGACGAGACAGAGGAGGCTCTTAAGCTGTTGTGGAAGTCGAAAGAGTTTCAAGACCGATCTCAACGTGCTCAAGAGAACAGGAACAAAGCAAAGACGAAGCATTTACAGGGATCGGTCTCTACGGTCAGTGTCGCCTTGAAGATGGTAAGTAACTTGGTTAATTAGGCTAATTCAATTGTGTATAAATTTATTTTTTTAACTTTATCGTCGATTGGAATGTATACATGATCGGTATCTTATTGATTGTTTGTTTGTAGGAAAAGAAGTTGAAGAGAAAACCAAAGAAGATTGAAGTGTTCGAGAAGACACACACAAAGAAGGGTGGCGAGCCTGGCGAGACGGTGTGGTGTGACGAGAGAGCGAAGGAAACGGTGATAAGTTTACTGTTTTTTTAAAGATTGTAGCTTCGAATTTTTTTTTAATACCTAATTGAATTATTATTTTCAATCAAATAGCAAATATCCGAATTATAATTTCTATTTTTTAAACTCACTACTCTGTACTAGAGAAGAAGCTCATGGATCGACTATTCGCAGTGACGCAGCCCGATACGGAGCCGACCGAGGAGGAGATCGGCGACACACAGAGCCAAGCGTACCTCCAGACGGCTGGGTGCAAGAAAGGACGCGCCTATGGTCTTGGATCCGTCAGCTCTATGTTCTACTTGAAGGGCACACTGTCCTTCGAGTAGAAAGGGGTCTGTCTCGATCGATCCATGTGAATTCACCGAATTGAAGGAGAACAATGCGATGTTGACAGCTGACACAGTTAATCCAGCGGCTTTTGCAGCAGTATCAGTGCGACAACAACCCGCTTGATCGACCTCCTCACCAGCCTTGGGATCCACCGTCCCCTCCCGATGCACCCGAGCAGACTCATGTGTTTAAAACTTGGATGTTTGGTGCTTTTTGTTGGATGTTTTGGTTATTTGGACAATAGTATCGTGCAACTTGTTTAATTGGAATTAATATATGTAATTTGCGTGTATGATTGATATTTGATGTTGGTTTGACACCCCAAAAATGTATTTTAGGTGTATGGTTGTTTATGTATAACAGACGAGACTCGAATTCAACTAATTTTTTTTTTCCCGAAAACCAATTTTGCGACGGACAAACACCATTTCGTCGCCAATTTGCGACGGATTTTGTCGTAAACAAATCCATTCCAGGAATAAGAGTTTGCGATGGAAGAAAGGTTTCCGTTGGAAATTACCGACAGCTCCTGTCGTTATTTAACGACCGTAAATTCTTTCCGTTGCAAAAATTATGAAAACAACATCTGTGACAAACTTAATTTGCAACAGCTCCGTCACAGATTAGCGACGGATTTTGAATTATCCGTTGCTAAATCAATTAGCGACTAGGTCTTTTATGATAGCCACTTCCAGGCGCAAGTCCGTTGTTAAATACTGTTTATGACGAAATTTGTGATGGAAATGTCGCAAATGGCCTGGATTTTTGTAGTGAAATGATGTTAACGATTATTATAGAATTTCAAGGCATGGCCACGTTATAGTTACACTAAACAACTAGTCTCGGCCTAACGCAATACAAAGGAGAGAGATTGAAGTGCCTAAGATAGGAGAAACCCTCTAATTATAGACCTTTTCACTTTTAGACCTTATACGTGTCTCATTTGGTACTAAGCAAACTATAGAATGCAAAAAATCATAAAGTATAGTAAATTATTGGCATGCCTTCTAGTTGTTAAAAAAACAATAATTTGTTGAAGAAAAATCCTCAAACTCGTCCAACTCGTTCCATCCCTTTGCCTGAAACAATGGCTACCAAAAGTGAAAAATTGGCATGGAAGCGAAGTGAAAGATTTCATGATCGACGTTATAATCAGATTGCATCAGTGACCCATCAAAAGTGGCAATACGGTAATCCGGCAAAGAGAAGGGGAAAAATTCCATATGATAGACATAGGGGAGATACCAAAGGAAGTGATTTAAGTGTGGTCCGGAAGGCAATTGGTTCTGATCTTGCAAAACTGTTAAACATTTAGTTGACCCATGTTCGATTACCCATGTTTAGCATCAAATAGTATTACCCATGTTCGAAATAAATGAGTGTTTGTCCAGAAAAGAAATGAAAAAAAATGAGATTGTGAAATATAAGGTTAGATTAATAGCCTAAGGATTTTCACAAATAATTGACGTTGATTATGAGGAAATATATTTTTCATTAAACTCATTTCCTCATCGATTTAGCAACCATAAAAAATCTTGAAAACAGACTATTGGATGTTAATAACGGCATATATATGGATCCCTTGATAAAGATTTCTATATGAAAATCCCTCAAGGATTCAATGCACCTAAAGTATAAAAATCCAATCAGTTATACTCAGTTAAACTACAACGATCGTTGTATGGGTTGAAACAATCTAATCGTATATGGTATGATTGACTTAGAGAGTATCCTATTAAATCGAGATACAAGAATAATGAAAGATATCCATGTCACTTTATAAACAAATCACCAGATGGTTTTGCTATCATTGTCACATATATGGACGATCTCCATCTTATAAGGTACTGTACAAGGTTTCGCAACTGCAACCTCACTCTTGAAGAGTGAATTTGAAATGAATGATCTTGACAAGATTAAAGGCATAGAAGTTGAACACTTAGCAAGTGAAACTTTTATCCATCAATCGCTATATGTTGAGAAGGTTTTTTCTCGATTTTATATGGATAAGGCTCTACCTTTGAAAGCTCCAATGATGGTTCGAACATTAGAAAACAAAAAATATGCGTTTCGACTCCTAGAAGAAGAAGAAGAGCTCTTACGACCCAAAGTTCCTCATTTAAGTGCAACTAATGCGCTTATGTATAATTGCACAAAGTTGGACATTGCAGTTGTCGATAACTTATTGGCAAGGCATTGTTCAGCTCCACAAGAAGACATTGGATCGAAATCAAACATATGATGCGATATCTTCATGGAAGCGTTGAAATATGACTATTTTATTCAAGAGGAGTGAAATCCACACTAGTTGGATTTGCAAATGCTAGAAACTTGTCAAATTCACACAAAGCAAGATCACAAACAGGTTATATGTTTATTTTTGAAGATAATATAATATCACGGAGATTGGTGAAGCAGACTCTTACAACATCATCTTTCAACCATTCAGAGCTTATCATCATACATGAGACCAGTTGAGAATGTGTGCCACGGAGGTCTATGATATAACATATATAGGAGTCATGTGGGGTTCGTGAAAGTCCTACAATTTCATATGAAGGTAACACAATTTGTGTTGCACAACTCCGAGGAGATTACATCAAAGGTGGCAAAACAAAACACATATCATCGAAGTTTTGCAAATAGTTTTGCCCGTAGGAGATTTGATGAGATAATTATAACAGCTCAGTAGATTTTTAAGTTGTTAAGTAGCAGAGTACAACCAAGTATAATGGCAGCTGAGCATAAGGCCGAAGGAAGAGTACAAGGTTGAATGACCAATTTAGAGTTCAGACAACGGGATTTATTCAGATCGGCGCAGCCATGTTCCAGAAAAGTCAACACTTTTAACAGTCAGGCAGCTCATGTAATATTGTAATTTGCATGCATGGACCTAATGCAAATAACTAACAAGATCAGAGATCTACCTAATAATAGGAAAGCAACCCTTTTCCTAACCTTATACGGCCAGCTACTCTTCCTTAAAAGTACATGGTCAAGGAGTTCGACAGTCCATGAGAGCATCTGGAACCATTCTCTCCGTGTTGTGTTATAGTAAGGGTAAGACTACATACATTCATATCCTTTACAAGCTTAGTATTGAGACTATCTAGCTTGTTGTCTTAGCCTCTATCTTTGCCATCAGGTATCTTTCTAGATCTAGGTGAAGTCTGATCCAAGTCATTTGCTAAGAATGGATTCATAGTCACTCGTTGCTAGAGTTCCGAGTCAAGCAAGTCATTATCATTGAGTTTGAATCAAGTGTAATAGTGAAAAGGGTTCGTACAATATCACTTATCTGCTATTCAAGTTGATTCCCATTCAATTTCTTAATTAGCCTATTCACCCACCAATCCCGCCTATGTGTCAGCCTTTGGCACACTGGAAAACCATGAATCTACTGCTCAATGCAATCCTTATCCAAGCAATTAAAAGACAGTGCAAAAGAAGAGAGAACCCACCGGCGTTATCTTCTCGAGCTGCTTCTTCTTTGGGTTCAGGACATCTTCCGGTTTTCCTTCATGCCTAGAAAAGACCAGCAGATAAATCTAATTATCCAATTTACAAAGCTTTTGACAGAAAAGGTACACGAAAAAGAAACTTAGTAAGAGCAGGAAGAATAAATGAAGGATCCTAACAGGAGCACAAAAGGCACATATTCTGAAGTAGTATATGAAAAGTAAACAAATGACATAAAAGTGAATAGAATTTGGAGGAGTTCATTGCCAAGTTTTCATTTCCTCCACTCTAAGCGAGATGATTACAAGTCCAAAAGCAATGTTATGCATCACAAGTATATGTCCAATGAAACGAGCTCCACATGATAATATCTGCATGCTTACCCAGAAATTTGAACACGCTCACCAACTCTAGCACCTTCTGGAGGAAGTAAAGGCTCTACAACACTATTGTCTTCATTAGATGCACATAGGACCTGCAAAAATAGGGGAAATAATATTAGGAAGGCATCAGACAATATATAGAATAAACGGAGCCAATGAAGCTAATGAAAAGCTCCACAAGTTCAATTGTAAAGTCTAAAAGTGCAATTACAATTTACAAGACAATATATGTAAATTCCAATACCAAATAACTCTTTCCCTTAGATGATGCCATAATAACAGCTAGGTAAGCAAGAGTAGAAAGCTTTTGACTACAGAATACTCTTGAAAGTCAAAGTTATAGAAGCTAGCATGAGAACTACAAAATGAATGCAGAATTTGACAAGCATGGATTGTGACGAGGTTTTTGGCAAATATCAAGCCGAATTCCTGACATTGATCCCGTTGAGGTTTTGTATCAACTGAAAAACAGAGTGCAATTTAAACTAGCCAAAAGATAAGGAGTCATAATTGTTAGAGACTTCAGAGGACCTTGGTTCAGTATAAACCATAAACTATAGTCTGGATGCAGATACAACAGTAAACAGGACTACCAATCACATGAAAATTCATAGTAAAAACATTGGAATCCTGTATTGCTCCTTTAATCCACAGTAATCAATAGGCACAATAGGATCAATAGGTGATTAAGAACCAGCAGGCATCGCTGATTTTGCCTTAGCCTATCTTGAAGAACTTCACAATGCTTCAGCATTGCCATAACTATACCAAGCATCTTTCTTTGTGCACTACTCAATAAAGTGTCTATTCCTCAAACTAAAGAAAAGGAGAAGAGGGATACAGGACAAGCTAGAGGAACTATGCAAGAAAAAAGAAAAGAGCATGTACCAGTCCTTCGGACACCACATCTCTCAGTTTTCCGGGCTTCACATTAGTAATTAACACCACATGCCGATTCTGCGATCAAGAAACAGGGATCACATGAGTCCCATGTAGCTAACTAGAAACTAAGAGCTCAGTCTAATGAATATATGAATGCAATAACTGACCGAAAATGCAAGGTTCAAACATAGCATACCATGAGTTCATCCGGGATGCAGTATTTTGCAAGACCACTAACAACCTGCCGAGCTTTAGTTTCTCCAACATCAATTTCTTCGACAAGTAAACTACATCATCATTTAATGTCTTAGGAACAGTGCAACCTATTATGTCACAAATCATTCTAAGACCAGAAGACCAAGAAAATCCCATGAATATAACTAGTTCAGTGATTGTTTGTCTACTTGTTTCTTATCATCTTATGAATGATTGAGGAATTAGCAAGAGCATTTGCGCATGGACGGCAGGGAAAGTCACTAGAAAATAGTGAAAATACAGCTTGTCCGAAAATACCTATCTGCAGAAGGATGTTTCCATGCTTTCCGTATGAGGCCAACTTGAATATTAAGTATATGAACAGGAACCTCATAATCCATTGCGGCAGTATCTTTTTCAGGTATATTCTTTTTCTCCAGAACAGCATCCTTGTCACCTTTGACCTTTTTCTGGATAAAGGAGTGTGGCAGAAAGATCATGCTTAGAACATACAAGTTTAATCAAGGATGACTAAGCATAGGACATTTACTTCCTTTTATCTGAATCTTGTTGGCTAGTGATCCTTTAACAGTTAAGAAAACAATAGGAAATTATGAATCCCTTCAACAAGAATAACACCTAGTGGATTATTATGTGGTAACTGGTAAAAACATAATACTAGCAGGAACTGCTAATTTTAGCATTTAATAGTAACATACACTCTGAAGCGTGTTAGAGTTGGCAAACCTAAGCAGCCACCATTTTTAAAGAATGCCGCCAGACATTTATGCACCATTATTTTGATTGTCTTTGTACTAAAAAGAATTATTGACACATAAAAAATTACTAGTTCTGTTGTTGGATTGCTTGAAATGACTGTCTTTGAGTATCATTCTAAATTAGTTCTGTTCAAATGACAAATTCGCAACAAATTAGCTCTGTTGGCAAACCTAAGCACCTAGCACCAATGAAGATGATCATTCTGAATTACAACTGATTGGCGGAAACTTAAGATTCACAGATGAACTCAAGGAGAGGTAGTCATTTCAAGCAAGCCAACAGTTTTGTGCATGTGCAAGCTAGCTGCTTGCTTCAATATTTGCAAGCAGCTACAATTATTTGCAGATTAATTTGATGTGTATGAAAACACACATTATTTCTTTATTCTAAACGTATGTTTTATTCCTTTTGTATTGTCTAAAATATATTTTTAGTGCCTTTTTGTCTTGAAATATTGGTACTGCTGTGCTTTCATGTTTTATGGCAGATTGGCTTGGAATTTGAAGCAAAAAATGGAGGAGGATGAAGAAAATGACAAACCATGAACTCACAAAAGCCGCACTTCACGTTTCATCGCCATTGTACGTGTTTCGAGAGTTTTTACGACAATGTTTCATAAATGTTTAGCTAGATTAGTGTGTTTAGATATCATGTGTAAGTTTTTAGAATTTTTGAACGCCATTTGGTATTCTTAGTTTTAGTTTTAAGCTTACAGTTCGCGGGCACTACCCGTCGTCGCGCGAATGGTGGCGTCGCGGGCGCGACAGAATGCGTCGCGGACGCGACGTATGAAAATCATGAAATCCCTGATTTTAATGCTGAAAACCCGCGACGATATTCCAGATGCAAAATGATGAGTTTCAACCGTCGAATCGATTCGGTTGCAAGTCCTCGCTTATAAATACTCTTCCTAGGGTTATTCCAAGCAAGGAACAGAAGGGGAGACGCTCAGGGAGGCAGAGACGGCCGAGAGGACGAAAAACGAAGGAAAGACGGGTTTTTGGAGAAGGACTTGACGTAATCTTGGTCCGCAACGCATAGGAACTCATTGGATTGGATTTGCAACGCTACGAACACTGTATAACTCTTATTCTTTAGTTGTCAAACTGATCAGAATGTTTGTTTACTTTGTTATGTTTAATTCCTTATCTTATTCCATGAATATGTGTGAGTAGATCGATAGTAGGGATGCGTTGATGAGTTTTGAAGTTATTAGATCATGAGATGTTAAACATTTAATACAAACCAGAGGTGCTTAATGAAGAATTGATGCATGAAACCTATTAGAATCATCATATAACATGTGTATGCTACATTGATCACCTAAAATGTGTATGTTAAAGCTATAATCGAGCTAAGTGGTTTAGTTCAGTAGCTAATTGATATAATATGATTTAACCTAATTGTCATATACAATCAATGGTTTCATATGCATGTAACATGATTAGTTTAAGCTAATTACTATGATTGTTATGAATGTTAAGTTCCATGTTATGAATAAACTCTTGTGTTTTAAGTTATGTTTGAGTTAATTGAAATGGATTAGATCTCGTCAGTTAGTTTAACTATCCGACCTAATTGAAAGTTAGAAGCTAAGGAACGTAGTGAGTTAAGCCAATACTTATTACAAACATTCCACATTGATCATTACACCTTAAATCCAAAAACATCCATGATTGATCTAGGTGACTCAAAATGACTCAACCATCGTCCCTACATTTCTCCAAACTTAAGAAAACTCCTTTGTATCTCATATCTTAGTTTCAGTTCTAACTAGTTAGTTTAGTTTTAAGTAGTTTCTTACAACAAACAATCCCCCCAAACCTTAATTTTCATATTCGTACTAGTTCTTTATCGTGACTAAAGAAAGATAAATAATATTACGACCGTCCTTGTGAGTTCGATCCTTACTTCCAGTACTGCATTAATTCTATATTTATAGAGTGAAAATGAGTGCTCATAAACATTAATTTGACGTGTAAACGACAGCACGCATCATAATTCATCTGTGAATTAATCCTACACAAATCCAACTTGTCATCAGTGAATCAAAACAGTCACAACGTGAGTAGTATAGAGCACAACAACATGATATAGCCAATGAGCCCTCGAAATAGCTGCAGCGTGCTACAGCAAGTCTGACACATCATTATTCCTTAGAAACATGACCGAGACTTAAATACAATTGCAATGATGGCCGCAATTTCGTATATCTACAGTACTTCCAACTGGATATTAGTTAAATTCAAACTCAACTCACAAAGCAAATAGTATAATTACAGATACACAAAAACAAAAAACAAATAAACAAAACAAAAAATTTAGCCCACACAGCAAGGAGGAAAAAGTGGTCTATCCAAAAGAAGAAACGGAAATCCAAATGAAAAAGACAAAGCTAAAAAGATAAGTGACTGGCAGAAATACCACATCAGTGACTTTCTTTGAGCTTTTCTCTGCCAACGGCCCATCAACATTTTTTGTGGCTGTAGCAATGTCCTTTGCACTTGTGTCACTTTTCAGAACTTCAACAGCATCCTTGGCACTGGAGTTGATGTGAACTTTAGCCAAAGTTTTCAATAATGATACCTGCAAAAAACTCCATGATCCATCAAAAAGAAAACAGTATGAAATTCTAAATTGTCGCTCAATATGAGGCGATGCAACAATGGAAAAGGGAAGCAAGCCTGTTGTCCTAGTCCAACAAACGGAGTCCACAAGTTGCACCTATGGAGCAACAGTACTAGCCTTGCGACTCCAGAGGGTAAATTACACAAAAATTATAAGCAGAACAAATGAAGAAAGCACATATCAATAAATTAATACATAAAGAAAACTAAAGAAAACAGAAGTGCTACTGTAATGATCCAAGCTCTAGATGTTATGTTAATATTTTGGCGAAGATGATTATACATTGTGAAGATAGCTATGTTAATGAAGATGACTTTCATCAGCTATCTTTTTTATGTAAATGTAGTTGTATCAACTGATTGTTTGATTCTCAAGTGTTCTCGGCCTTCTTCGGTACTCTTGGAACTCTTCGGGACACTTTTTTATGTTAATCTTTTTCATGCTTGCGTGTTTCAATTGTTTCAGATTCTATGGTCCTCGGCCTCCATATATTGTCCTAAGTTATTTGATTCCCTTTTGTTAATCAATGTCATTAGATTAAATAAAAAGCATATAGTTGCCATTTTTAATGCTATGAATCCTATGATTAGCCTTTGAGTATGGATTCTTTGATTCAGAGGTTTATTTTATTGTCTTAGCAACCAATTTGTACAATTAAGTTATAAGAATTACTCACTTCACATTCTTTGGCTCGTTCGAATTAAGTTGTGGAGGTTACCTCGAAGAACCAACGAAACAACACGAAGCATGATACAGGACTTCACTGATTAGACATAGCAGCTTCAAACTATCCTCGGAAATTTTAAGAGTAGTTTTTATCCATTATCGAGCTCCAACCTTTTTCAAGTTTCATATTCTTTTAACTCCTTTAATTTTATCACTACAAGATAAAAATGTGAAACCTCGTGCAGAATAACTCTCTGCCAGGTGCAAATGTAACACACTTAAAGCAAGTATAACATGTTCAACAGTAGCAAACCAAGTCTTATCCCATTACAATGGATCGACTACATGCATACAAATTACAAAGGCACCACTCTCCTTTGTATTGAGTAATCCCCTCCATGAAGCAAGCCAAAATTCTCCAACCAAATAAAACCTTCAACAAGACATCCGACTCCATAAATGTGCAATGGATAAAACAATCTAGACATTCAGACAAGCAACAACTGACCAAACCAGGTATTTCATGCTAATGGTGTTAATGAAGTCATCATAAGAGAATCATAGGCGCAGGAAAATGAAGTAGTATTTAGTTGGGATGGTTTTTGAAAGAATCATGCTGTTTTGAGGCGTTAATTATGTGCATTTAGAGATTTGAGTGGATAACATACCCATACAGCCGGATCAAATTCAGCCTTGTCTACCGGTATTCTCTCAAATATTTCATCAAGGTCTCCTTTACACTGCAACATAAAACCACATAAGACCGGCATACTTTGCAATGAGGTATAATGCTTAATTTATTTTATTTTGAAGGATATATTAGATGAGTATAGTGCTTCTTTCCCGCATCACAGGTAAGAAGAGCGAGTATTTCAGGCTAACAGCAGGGTTACCGTGTCCGTATGTTGTTTATCTAACGAAAATCAAAGACATCTTTACCCAGTTGATGACATAGAAGAAAATACTAGATGGTCCATACATAAGAACATCTGTCCTTACCTGGACATAATCCATCCATCTGAATATATGTGGCAGTTTCTCTGCATGTGGTCTTGATAAACCAATCTGAAAGATAGGAAGAAAACATCAGCTAGTTCAGCAATCCGTTCATGGTCAAAGAATTCTTCTTATTTATCTTTCTTCTCGAGATGGTAGTTTCTAAGAAGCAATTCTCAGATGGATTTTAATAATTCTACCATATTCATGACCCCAGTTATCAATCAACTGGTCATCAGTATAAGAAGTTGATGCTATAGCACATGAAAATGCGGATGGGAGTACATTTACAATGGCACATTATGACTAATTGCATAAATCAGATTGGGAAAACTCAGTTCGCCTCATGTGCATCTGGAAGTCATCGTAGAACTTTGATAGAAGTTGCATAAGAACAGCAAAGACATACCACAGTAGAATGCAGAACAGAGAAAACAATTAAGTCGACTTTGGATAGTTTGAACCCATAGCCCAAAATAACTGATTTATGAGCCAACTCCTCATTTAAGCCATCAAGGACTCCGCTGCAGGTCTCTGAATCTACAGGGAATTTCTCTGCAAATGATATCCACTTAATTACCTACACATCACAAATAGAGAAGGAAGGATGAGAATCTGAAGGAAATTACAGCAGAAGACTAACATAAATAGTCCCTCGATGTATGCTTAAAAATATTGATTAAACACATAGCACAAATTATCAATCGAAATTGTAACTACAAGCATCAAGATTCACAGAGCATACGTATTGAATGTATGGTGTAATAAAATTTAATAGATACAAAAGTGTTTCCCTTGACGACGTAGAGGACAAAGAGCCATCCTTAATGAAGAGATTATGCCACCACAGCTATCAGCCCATTCTATACAAGTAGCAAATGTGTAATCTCCCCCAATGATGAGCAAAAAGTAGAAAAGTAAAGAAATTGTACGGTTCAAACTTCAAAGTTTCTAAAATAGCACCCAACAGATCGAAAAATAAGGCAGATAAGGTTTGTCGAAAGGATCAGCCTATAAATTGTCGACAAGAAGATTGAAAAATAAGGCCAAGGAATGCATGAAACAATCAAACAGCAAAAGGATAATGGCAATTTTCTTTTCACTCTTAGTTTTGATAGACATAAAACATAATATGTGTCATCCCTATTATCATCCTAAGAATTGACAATGTCGACATTCCAGCCGATGTATTCTTTAAAACCATTTCGAATTGACAATGTCAAGTCCAACCAATGCATTTCACAATGAGAGCTTGATATTGGAAAGGATGATTCATTTGTTTGCAATACCATTGCACATAATATAAAGAAGTAGAACCTCAAGCCACGGATGTTCCTCATTAACTTATCAAAAATGTATAAGATTCAAGTTTCACAGGGTCAACAGAACTATTGAAGGTGAGGGAAAAAGAAGGTTGAATAGTATAACAAGTAGTTACCAGATTACTCTCGTGCAATAGTACGGTAAGAAGTTGATCGTCTATATGGATTAAGAATACAGTTGTTGATCTGGTCAGCAGGGAAAGTGTGTATCACATATATTGACTCTATAAACCTCTCCTTTAAATTGCACCAAGTTGTCCCAAGTTAGTCAGTTATATCACAATCCTCTTGAAGCATAGATTACACAATCGGCAAATCGGCTACTAGTACTCGTGTTCTCAACGGTCAATTTGAATGATCAGAATTGGCTGATAATAATCCTACTTTTCCCATAAATAGATAGAGAAAGAAAACAGCGTAGCTAAATGTTGAGAAATCAACTCTATCTATCAGAAGCTGTCATAATAAGGGCCATGATCTCGGAGCGCAAGTGCTCAAGAACCATTTTAAAAACTAGCTCTACCAAAAACTCAAACCGATGCTATGTGAAGTCCACATACGATGCAAAAACATGAAATGGATAGAAGAATCCAAGTCTTGTCAACCCAAAGGTCGTCCAGCAATCCAATTTCAACAATGCACCATATTTCAAGAACAATAAGAATCAACTTCTACCCATGACACTTAATTTTCACCACACCTCTTCATTTTGGAGCAGTGACTCCCCTTTCTCAGACGCCTTCAAAATCGTCATGCACAGCTCCTTCACATCGCATTTGTCGACTTCATAGTAGAATCTTTTCTGCAAATAAAATAAAAAAAGAACATCGAAATGATAGATTGATTCGTTTCATTTCATTGATTGAAAAAAGTGGTGAAAAATGCAGAGAATGATGAGCTCACGGGATCGAGTGATAATCGTCGGCAGAGGGCTGTGACCAGGTTTTGCTTGGTTCTGGTGAGGGACATCGCTGCTGCTCCGGCGACGTCGAATGGACTGAGCCTGGTGGTGTTGTCTTTGTTTTGAGCTAGGGTTCGATAGCTGCGAGTGCTAGGGAAGCTTGTTCTTTTTTCTTTCTTTCTTTTTATTATTATTATTCTTTATTTTTGGCATAAGCTTGGGAAGCTTTTTTTTTTTTTTTTCAGGGCAGCAAACTTACATCCTATTTGTGAGTTTTGAAAAGTAAAAAATAAAAAAATAAAAAAAAGAAGAAGAGAAGAAGAAATAAATAAAAAGAAAACATTGCGACATTGAGATATACAAAAGACGTATGTCGTGAGAGATAAATACAAGGATAGGATGAAGAGCAAATAAACAACATGAAACAATATTACTCTTTTATGATATTTGGTGTTGGTAATCGAAATTATACATTCTTGAATAGGCTAAGGCCAAACAAAAATATAGCCAAAGTTGATGGAAGGTTATGCAACCCACCCACATGATCATGACAAATGTATGACAAATATGGATGAAATAATTTATTATAAATACTTACCCCTTCAATTAAAAATCCTATTGACTTAAATATCGGAGTCGGTTTTCAAGACACTCCTCGCGAGCGACTAACCATTCTGTTTGTTTCATGGTATGACTACAGACAAGGTTAGTACGGACCAGGGACCAACAATCCAAATCCACCACACAAATGTCTGGGCTCACAAGCCCTGGCTACCCACCTGATTTTCACACAAACATTTTGACGCTCACCGTGAGATCCGATTTCAAGACTCGAAAGAACCACTATACCAAGAACACAGAATAGACGATGATCGTGATAGTTATAGGTCGGGAAGACGACGTCCAAGGATCTCAAGCCCAACAAGGACTTGTCACTATGGAGTTGTTAGCGTCTTTCTAGGCCTAGATGGAGAATCAGACTATCGCTCTCATGGGGACCATCAACAACCTCATGAATCAAAGGGTGCCTCCACCTCCCGGGTTAGAGCAGGACCTAGCAACTGGAGGATCAACATGGCACTGGATCAAAGAAACCCTCAGCCCGACCTTCCACATCTTGGGGACCTCCGTCATATGTTGAACCGAAAGTGGGAGCAAGTGGTGGAATAGGGAGAGTCATGTAGAGACCTCCAAGAGGAAGACCTTCGAAGCCTCATCAACTCCAAGGTATCGAGGAGGTGATCTCGGGAGGAGCAAGAGATAAGGGGTAAAGAAGTTCAAAGCAAACCGGGAGAATCCGAGGACCTAGAGAGAAGGCTCGAAGAGCTCTTTCGGATGATGAGAGAGACTAATCGGGTTATAAAAGGATCAAAAGGGAAGACTGCTCTGAAAATGAATACACCCTTCATCAAGAAGATAACCCCAAAGGTACCCCAAGAGAGGTTCAAAATGCTCTGGTATAAGCCTTACAATGAAAGCGAGGGTCCGTTCAATCACGGGTAGACTTTCTGGACTTTTATGAATCTAAACGGGACCGAAGATAGGATCATATGCAAGGGTTTCCCGACTACACTCTGAGGACTTGCACGGGTTTGGTTTAACTCATTGCACCCAGGATCGATCTCTTTTTTCGAGGAATTAGCAAGGGTCATTACAACCTAGTACATCAACAATAAAAGGATCGAGGTTACCAATGAACATCTCTATGAAGGGAAGCAAAGTCCTAGATAGAGTTTGAGGGCCAATAAACAAAGGTTCAACTCGGAGGTGGTGCAGGTCGAATGCTGAGGAAACCGATATCTGTAGAGCATTGATCCAAGGTATTGAAAACTAAGAGTTCGCCTATAAGCCAAAATTTTTCCTAGAAATACACAACCCTCATGACAAAAGTTAGTCAGCATGTGATGACTGAGGCAATGATGGCAGCCCAAAATCGGTTCCGGAAGGTTCATAGGGAAAACCCGAGGGGAGAGAATCATGAGTGCCCCTTATCCCACGATTGGAGGGAAAACCCAGAATCTCCTCCCGAGGAGAAAAGAATAAGAATAAGAAATCCAAGAAGGGTCCCATATACTCGTGGCATACCCCTCTGAATACCACGAGAGTCGAGGCATTATTTGTTGTTCGGGTTGAGAATCTTCTAAGATAAAAGAGCCCGAGAAGCAACACTTTAGAGGGAACAACAGGGACATGGTGAAGTATTGCTTGGATCACTAGGACCAAGGACGTGATACCGAGGAGTGCAGACACTTTCGACGTGCAATCGAGGAGCTGATAAGGAAGAGAGCTCTTAAAAGCTTTGTGGCAGATTAAGATCCTATAAAGGACCGGTCTAAACAAAGATCTAGAAAAATATCTCGGTTCCCTTAAAAAAGGGAGGAGGCCTGAAGTCGCGTCCGAGAATCAATGTCATATCTGGAGGCTTGACGCCACTTGAGTATAACGACAGTCCGACGATCAACGAACTAAACATCTCCATTGAACCAAGAAAGAAGGGAAAACGAGCTCAAGATAACCAGCAAGTTGGGATTGGTCCCGAAAACGGGGTCGGTATCACCTTTCCCCATGATGACGTATTAGTGCTGACTGTTCATATCAGAGAGTTTGATGTAGATAGGATCTTGATTAATAATGGGTCTTCGGTAGATATGCTATACTACTTGACCTATAAGAAGATGAGGATGGGAGCTAAAGACCTAAAGCCTTTCAAAATACCATTGATGGGATTCATGGGAGGATCAGTTTATCCCAAAGGGTATGTAACACTAAAGGTGGTATTTGAAAACGAAACCACCAAAAAGACCTCCTCGATGATGATGATTTCCTTATGGTGGATCTCTTATCCGTATACAACAGGATAATTGAAAGATCCACTTTTGTGGGCTTAAAGGCAATTTTCTCACCATGTAACCTAGCAATAAAATTCCCGAATTTTGCATGGTGAGGGACTGATAAAAGAAAGCCAGAAATAATACTGAAGATGCTATGAAGCCACAATGAAGAAGAAAGCTTCTCAAACTCTGGAAGCCTTCCACCTCCATCTTGATCCCCGGGATCAAATTGATAGCGTAGAACTGGTTGAAAGCTCGATAAGAAAAGGGCAATTTTTTTTAGTATCGGCGCCTCTCTCAAAGAACCGATCTGCGGAGCCGTAATCTGGTTCCTAAGGAAAAACTCGGACATCTTTGTTTGGGGCTCGAAGACATGCCTGGGCTCGATCCGAACATCATCGTCATGACCTATCACTTAAAATAAAAAGAGATTTGTTCCAAAAAGGAACAAGGCGATCGCAGAAGATGTTGAGAAATTGCTAAAAAGGGGTTTCATATGGGAAGTAGCGTACCCGGATTTGTTAGCAAATGTGGTCATGGTAAAGAAAGCTAACAGAAAGTGGCGGATGTGCATAGACTTCACAAACCTAAACCGTACATGCCCGAAGGGCTGATACCCATTTCCTCAGATTGATTAGCTCATTGATGTCACGTCGGTATACAAGCTGTTGTCATTCATGGATGCATTCTTTGGATATAACTAGATTCAAACGGCCCTAGAAAATGAGGAAATGACAACTTTTATCACTAAAGGCGGGACCTAGTACTCTTAGGTCATGCCCTTTGGACTTAAGAATGTTGGGACAACCTACCAAAGGCTGGTAAATGACGCTTTCAGGCACTTAATCTAGAACATCATGGTGATATACGTTGATGACATGCTAACCAAATCTGTTGAATTCGACAATGCGCATTAAACTTGGGGGAGACCTTCAAGGTCTTGAGAAAGTACAAGATACAACTCAACCCTGCTAAATGTGCCTTTGGAGTTGGATCGGGGAAGTTCTTGAGTTATATGATAACTAGCCAGGGAATAGAAGCAAACTCGGTGAAGGTGCAGACCGACATGAAGCCTCCATAGACTGAGAAGGAGATTCAGAAGCTAATTGGATGCCCCACAACACTCGAAAGTTTCCTTTCCCGAGGATCAGAAAGGATTTTCCCTTTCTTCAAGACCATAAGGGAGCTTTAGCAAACCTCGAATGGACACCAGATTTTCAAAAGGCGTTTGATAAGTTCAAAGGTTACCTAAGACATGTCCCACTTCTGACGAAACCGATAACCGAGGAACGCTCTATGTATACTTGGTGGCCTCCCCCGGGGCGGTCTAGGTCGTCTTACTCCAAATAGAGGATGAAAACAGAAACCAATATACTCTAGCAGTAAAATACTTCATGTTGTGAAAAACCCGATACTCCGAGATAGAGAAGCTGACATTGGCGCTTGTCAATGCTTCCCGAAATCTTAGACCCTACTTCAACGATCATCCGATCGTGGCGTCACTGACCAACCTCTACGATGGATCTTGCATAAACCTAAAATATTTAGGAGAATGATCAAATGGTTGGTAGAATTGAGTGAGCACGAAATCAATTATGAGCTCCCGAAAACTATCAAGGCACAAGCCCTGACAGACTTCCTAGTTGAATACAGGTTCCCAATGAACTCTAGCCCGGAGGAAACCGAGAAAGAACAACTAAACTTCTCAATCTGAAAACTTTACACCGATGGATTCTTGACCCAAAGGGTTTTTGTTTTTCTACACTTAGTAAAAATAACGACGGAATCCGTCTCTAAATTGCAAATGGTTTTTGTTTTTCTAATTGAAACCAACAAACTTTAGCGACGGATCCGTCGCTATATGGGTCATTCCAACACTTAGGCAAAAACAATTGAGCAGATTAAGTATATTCGCGACGGTATCCGTCACTAGATTTGTTATTTCAACACTATATAGCGACGGAGCCGTCGCTAACTTAGTTTTTCCTCCATTAAAACACGTTTTG
>JAOVYX010014773.1:0-30742 GCA_035668315.1 Drosera spatulata
TTGATCACCTCCTTCGTTTTAAGTCATCTTGGGTGTATCTCACAAAACACCTTAATCTTCATTCTAAAGATACAGTCACCTGAACTTAAAAGGCAAAGCTGGTGGTGCACTATGTTTTCATAAGCAGATCTACAAACCCCTGATTTCCTGAATTGCGGATTATCTTCAATATGCCTCAAGTTGTAAATACCCAATGAAAATCTTGGGAGACAAAAACTTTGTATATTTAAGGAGATCGACATTTCCAACTATATTCTAACCTTTTGCTTGGCATTTCCAACTATATTCATTGAATTATGTCTCCAGTGCCATTGTAAATCTACTTTTCACATTATGCGCTATGCTAAACGCACAAGTCTTTTTTTTTTTTTTTTTGTTAGAATTGATCCATTCATTAAAGTCATGAATTGTGGTTATTTTAATACATCTTAATCTTATACAGACGATGCCAATATGGTGGAGATGGTACTCCTGGGCAGCTCCCACAAGTTGGAGTTTGTACGGGCTATTGACTTCACAGTTTGGCGACGTCACTACCGAGCTCGAAGGTACAGGAGAAACAGTCGAGGGGTTCTTGAGGAGTTATTTCGGATACAAACATGACTTCCTGGGAGTTGTTGCCGGGGTTATTGTAGGTCTTGCTCTTCTGTTTGCTATGGTATTTGCCTTCTCCATCAGAACCTTCAACTTTCAAAGAAGATAAAATAGTTTCTCCGAAAGGCAGCAGCATCGGTTCGTGTCAATGTAGCCGACACTGCGAAATTCCTTCAACTTGTAAGCTCTTTCCGGTGTGGTCTTTTGTGTTATACAGGGTTATACATATACATGGTTTTGTTTTGTTTACACTATGTCCTGTGATGTGTTGTACTCCGTGAATATCAATTCAAGCGTGTAATGTATGATTTGTTTTGCTTCATTTTTCACTTGTAGCAATTCTATTGTGCAGCCATCTGGCTAGGCACAGCTGTAGTGTGATGAGTAGTATGATATTTGTTGAGCTCGAGTATAACCTGGTGCGGAATGAGTTGTTGATTACTTGATTTCAGTCATTGGCGATTTCTAGATATTTCAGCAAGAGGGTTCGAATGCATTGCTTAGGGTTATGCTGATATTGTCGCTGAGAAACATTTGAGAGTCTTGTTGATCATCCAGTTTTGAGTCGGTTAGGTCGTAAAAGGTAATATTTCTGTAACTCGTTTTTGGAATAGTTATAAATGAATATCTATTGCAAATGTATGCTTTAATGAGTGGATATTCACCTTTTAGGATTTTAGTAACATTCACCATAAGGATGTATTTAATGATGGATTATTTACGTTCTTGTAACCTCCAACATTAAGGCACTCTATGCAGCCACCGTGCTCTTTAACTTCATGTACTCAAAACACTTTGTAACTCCTATTTCCCTTGAGCCTATAAATAATGATCTTGAGAGCTTGGGAGGATCACTACAATTTGAGCAATACAATCCTCTCTACTCTTCATATCATCTTTCTCTTTCAAGTTTAGAAGCTCGATTACCTTCAAGCTCATAAAGTTATAATCTATATTTACTCGTTTATCTTGTTGTTGCAGTTTGTATATGTTTCTCATAAGGTTCCACAATGTAACATGTCTATTTAACTAATATTGGATCAAATCACCAATCGCACAAACAATTCAAATAGAATATTGTTAGAAGAAGCATGTCACTGTATGACCTCATCGAAAAGCATGTTACGGAGCCGCATATGATATCCATTTACCAAATATGCTTAGTTAGAAAATGGCTTGTAATCCATTGTTAAATGTTTGCACTTTACTTTAGTTATAACTCTAGATTCTATTATGTACATAAATATACTGTCAGTGTTATGCTATTAGTAGTTTTATCTTGATTAGCATATAAATATTATCGTGTTACTTTGTCTTATTCTCTACTAATGATCTTTATTTGTTTGTAGTTCTAATGTCCAATCTCACTAAATTTGAGTTCGCTGTCTTTGGTATCACGGACAAGAACTATCTCCAATAGATATTTGATGCCGAGATCCATCTTATCGCAAATAATTTGGGAGATACAATCAAAGATGAAAATAACGCTTTGGCACAAGAGCGTGAAAGATCCGTTTAAATTATGAAATAATTTGAGGAAAAGATATGGTCATCAGCACTATGATCTAAAGCTCGATACGAATGGATGCATTTGAGACTCCAAGATATAAAACTATAAGCAAGTACAATTTTATAATTTTTCGTATTACTTCTCAACTAAAATTATGCAAAGAGAAGATCAGTGATTCTGATATGTTAGAGAAAATTTTCTCTATTTTTCATGCCTCGAATTTGTTTCTACAATAGTAATATCGTGAGCGAGATTTTAAAAAGTATTCTGAGTTTAGTTCTTATTTTCTTGTCGTTGAACAAAATAAAGAGTTATTGATGCAAAATCATCAATCTAGACCCCACAGGTTCTGTTTTCATTCCCTGTCGTGAATACGACATCTTCATATAATCATGGGAGTAGACGTGAAGTGATCATGGACGCTAGGGCTGTATCTAAACCGAACAGTTCGCAAACTGTTCGAGTTCGATTCGACTCGACTCGAGTCCGTTAGTCGATTCGAACTCGACAAGGATTCCGAGTTCGATATGTTCGACTCGAGTTTGGCTCTATTTCGCGAGTAGGATCGAGTTCGACCGAACGGTTCGATTAAAACTAATAAGTTAACAACTATTGTATAAGATAATATAGAATTTTAACCATAAAACTGTTAAGAGCTCTCTTGGACATTGATTTTATTGAGTTTTACAACTAATTTTTGTTCTTAAAACTATGTATGGTTTATCATTTCTTTTTATTGAGTTTGGTGAAGATTCTTGAATATGATTATATGATCTTATTTTCGTATATGTTTCTTATTTTTCATTCGTTGTTTCTTATTTTCGCATGTTTTCATAATGTTTGGTGTGTATTTTAATAGATTTTTATGATGATTAATAACATTACATGAGTATAAGTTATAAATAGCACTTGAATTTTCGAGTAACATCGAAATGGTGGGATTTGACTCGAATTTGACTCAATTCGATATTCGACCAACTACTCAAAGAGTAGTTCGAAACTAGACGAGACATACTCGAATTTGATTCGAGCTCAAGTTTTTCACTAGTGCTCGAGATCTACTGATGTTCGACTCGCAATGAAAGATCAAAGTTCGAGATCGAATTTGTTTACACTCGACTCGATTCGGTTCGTGTACAGCCCAAATCGACGCGATCGTGGAAATACTTTTTCACAAACCAAGTGATAATGTACCTCCACAGGCTTTATTCTAGCATGAAACACCGGCTTCTCAACAAGACGAATAGCTGACTAGATCGAGGAAAATAAAGAGAATGAGAAACGAGTTCTTTATAGCAAGATAAAGGTCGCAAAGGCAACGATCAAGAATAGAGAAAATGATCAAAATGGCAGGAGGGAGAAGGCCACTATTATATTGAAAAAGGAGATTGACCGAGCTTTAAAAATCAGAGAAATGATTGTTGTTTTTATTGTGGCGGGAAAGGACATTACGCTAGAGAGTGCCAATATAAATCAATTAAAAGAAATGCGGAGATAATGCAGACGAAGAGTGAAGTCGAAGAAGAATGGGATTTCTCGACTATATGATAAAGGACTATGAGAGAAGTCGTTAAGAGTGAGTGTTAAAGCGTCCACTGTCTTTCTCTCATGGTGATTATTGAAGATTCACACTAAGTATTTTCATTGGGGTTGATTATTAATGATCATTCACATTACCATATTGAAAATCATTTAGCATGTGCATTCTACTAGCCAAGATTGTGGAATAAGTTTTTATGTTCACATTAGAAAGCTTGAACATATGGTTTACATTTGATGTCTATACAAAAAGAAGATACATTCTTTGTTTAGCATAGCATTACAAGAAAACATGTAGTGCACCACTTTAACTTGTCATTTGTTGTATTTTTTTAATTTGATATGTTATCAATAAAAAAATATGTATTATTGTAAAAGATTATGAGTATTTTGTATTTGATTCCATTAACATACTCAACAGATCCTACGTCCGCATTGGGACAAAATTAGGGAGCAATGATCGTAACCACTAACCAGATTCATTCTTCGCTGCAAGTGACATTTGAGCTAACCTACCTAGAACCGCACTGCTTTCTTTGCAAGTCGGATGTAGAAAGGGGATCTCGGATACTGTAGAACTATCCTAAAGAGGTGCTAAGCAGCTGCGCCTTTAAGAACCCTAAGGAAAGGTTTACCTAACTTAAACGTTGGGAAGCTGCTGCTGCTTCCCTCACATGAGTTTTTTTTAATAATAAAAAAATTTCTTTCTTTCTTTCTTTCTTTCTTTCTTTCTTTCTTTCTTTCTTTCTTTCTTTTTTTTTTTTATGTGAGAGGGGCTGCTGCTGCCCAGTTTGTCGTTTAAACATATATACAGATTAAAATGACATGTGACGCGTTGGCAGCCCTGTATAAGTATCCTGGAACCAAGACACGATATTTTTACTATGATCGGATACAACTAATCTTAGCTTTCAGAAAGGTCATTCATCTCTGAGCAATTGAACTCCATATGTTCAAGCAGTCCATCATATGTTGGCTACCATACAATATGTATTGATGTATTAATTCTATCAAAAATTCGAATCGATGGTAGAAAGCTCACGAATTTATCATAACAATGTCATTTCTTATTGACTGCTCTTCTCGGACACGATTCAAATGGTTCGAGTCAGCGATGCCTGGAGCCAGACTGTCAGCTGATTAATATCCAGCTGATATGCAGGCATATAGCAAAGTAGCAGTGAAGTGGGGAAATCTCATTTTAGTTGATATTAAGTACAAAACCTTACCAAAACAAGAGGATATTAAACATGCAAAAGCACAAAGTTTGCTTAGCTTTGTTTGACTCCTTTTTAGCCTATACTCACTACTGCAACATTTTCCAGCTAATAGCCCTTATTTTTATTATGATCAATTCTTGCCAAATCCATCACTAAACACTGAATCTTCTCTTTATACATGAAGCCACCATAATCTGTGTGTTACGATTATGGCTCAAGTTTCATGATGTGATGATAATCGGTGCCAGACTTTGGCGATGAAAGGTCACACAACTTGTTAATTGCACAAAGAAATGCCGACAAAAGCTTAAGACAGAAGAGCCCATCCAGTTGCTGTTTCCTCCAATTAACCTTTCCTGCTGTATGGTTGTCGTGAAATTATAAGGGAAATCGATTAGTAACCTGCATAACAGCATGGCGTACGCTGCCCAAACGTTGTGAGCTCGGTGGCTTTAGTTATAACACGTCTCCATCATAGAAACTCATGATTCCAGCCTGACCTTAAATATAGAATTTGTAAAGGAGGATACTGAAATAGCTAAAACTCAAAATCTACTAACATGTATCATATAGTTCTGCCCAAGCTATAATTTTCTTACAATTACTATATCACATTTCATAAGATCACATCCGATTTACATTACTTATTTCGAAGAAGTCACGGTGCATTCCTTGGGCAACCCCTGAGGAAACCTGTTATGATCATCACAATAATTATAAACCATAAACTTCTCTTTAACCCACCTCATCTTCTCCCTCCCTTCATCATCCATCGTCTCCGACCACCTCCCCGAGCTACACCACGACGACTTCCTCCACGACTCCCACACGCACGAATCCTTGGCATCAAACCCTCTGTACTGAGCTGTGAACGGCGCCTTAGACCAATCTGTTTTGACCCTGCCGCCCTGTGTCGCCCACTGATCAGCATTCCAAATACTTGAGTACACTCTCATGGGTTGGGTCCTAGGGAATGGCACTCCTAGGGAGTTCTCGAGGTTCGGGAACTCACGAATGAGGACGTTGTCGACTGAGAAAACGATCCGGTTCGGGTTCCAGAGGACGGTGTAGAGGTGGAAGTCGGCAGTGGGATCAAACCAAAGGTAGAATTGTTGTTCCCTGTCGTTGAGAAATTCAATATCAAACGATTTTAGTAAATCGAATCGTATAAGTGGAGGCTGTTAAAGTCGAAGTGTATCTCTTTGTCTCAAGATAACTACAGAAGTTTGCTATAACGACTAACGAGCCATGCGCTTGTAGCCACTGTTTGATACGATAACTTATCAAGACCTGATATCATGAAAACTATCTGAACTTACCAAGTGTTATTCATAGTAATATATCGTATAGATGATTGAGGCTTGCATATAACTCTCATTTTCAGAAAACTCTCATTTTCAGAAAACTAATCTCTATTTAACTATTAAATTAATGTTTATGGATGAAAACTTCAATGAAAACTTATTTTATCATCTTACAGGCTTGCAGCATGAAACAGGACACAAGAAGAAATATAGATGATTGAGGTACACCTGATATATATAACAGTACCTGTTTCCTTTCCCCTGTGTGAAGACATTGGTATGCAGTATATAGGGCTCGCCGGTCACATTCCCGAGAAACTCAAAATCAATCTCGTCCCAATTATTCGGGTAATTCCCAGACGACAGATAGTAAGCTGTGACAGTACCGGCAGAGTTACCAGGGACGAGCTTGAGGCGCATGTGTATGTTCCCAAATAAGTATTGGTCACGAGACTGGAAGCCAGAGCCGGAGTCTCTGTCCAGGGAGAGTGTTAGGAGTTCGCCGTTGTCTAGGATCTTACCGCGACCGTCTCCCCAAGTGATCATGACGTCGTTATAGAAGTTGGCGGCCACGGTGGCAAAGAAGACTATTAGGAAGGATAAGAAGAAGAATGGTGCAGCTGCCATGTAAAATTTGGTTAGTTGGTTTAAATTTTGGTGCAAATGGGTTTGTGTTGTATGATGTTTAGAGGTAAAGTTTTGGTGTTGGTGAAGAAAGGATAGTGTGATCACTGGGTATTTATAGAGGGAGAGGATACATGAAGATGTGAGAGGTTCTGATACATAGATGAATCCAAGGTGATCAATTTTCTTGTGATATTTTTTAGCATTTTGTTGGGTTGATTAGATCAAGATTTGATCAAATTAGGAAAGCAGGAGTTGGTATCATATCCTAGAATGTAGTGATGAGAACGGTTCACTTATCACGATATTTATATAAATATAGAGGTGATAGTTTTAGCTTCTAACATCTTAAAATAATTTATAACTGAACAATTCATTTAACAAAACATGGATGAAAAAACTAGTTGATTTTCATGAACACAATCCGTTAGATTTCGTTATAGATGGATCATAGATAATTCAATTCGAGAGAGATTGTCTCTAAATGAATATAAAACGTACATAATAGTTAATAAATCGCACAAAGGATGAGGATGAGCGTACAAAAAAGAATTCATTACTACTAGTCATGTTGATTATTTGTCAAACCTGAGATCAAGGCATTACTATACTTCACTTAACCTACCATTGATTCATTTTCTGTGATGAAGTTCCTCAAAGTGAGAGGCAGCGCAAAATGAGCTATGATGCTGTATGTGGCCCCCTGCTAACTATACTATATAAAATATAGAATCATAGTTCTAAGTTAGAACTTCTAACGAGTACGTTAGCAGTTTCACTGAACCAGAGTATATTTTCTATGGGTGCTGGTGTCGACTGAGGTTAGTGTATACGCGTTCTGACATGAAGGTATCCGTCAGCTGGTTTGCCGTGTTCACTTGACTGCGTTACTTGGTCGGTGCTTCCATGATACTTGGATGCTATTGAAAATAAAAAAGATAACGATTTCGCTGATAACCACATAGAGATTACATCTAATGTAGATTAAATAACTAGTTAACCAATGTACACTGATTAAGCAATTGAATTTTCTACATGTGATGTTCCCAAACAGAAGGGTGTCTGAACAGAAAGAAAGCGTGAATCTCTAGCAGTTTCCTAGTTCTATTAATTCTATCATAAACTCTGATTGCTTCATATATTCCCAACACGAAACTTATGCATTGTGTCCTTGAATTCAACGTCTAAAGGTACCTTATTCCGCCAAACATCCTGGGATCCATGCAACAATTAACACCAGACATGCGACTTTTCGACATAACTCGGTGCAGGGTTTTGTGTCTAATAGTACAAATTTGATCACAATGACGCGACAACATAACATTTCGGTGAAAAATATGGCTCAACAATAGGATTTGAAAAACGGGACGTCATGAACGAAAACATAATTCTGAACTAGTAACAGAATTCAAGAAGAAATTGCATAGATCTTGTAAAAACAAGTCCAATACAATAGTTAAATACCCCACAAGGTATTTCATGACAAATTTAGCATTTTATCAAAATGTTGTAAAAACGACAATGCCAACATTGCTAAATTTTACTAACAAATTAACACCCTTTGTAATCAAATTAAAGTTTTATTTATATCAAATGACACGTAACATTCGACTAATAACTCTGCAAATAAACGGCCGCCAACTTCCACGGTCAATCGAATGGCGGTCGCTTTATCTTGATGTGGACCTCGCAAACCCATGCATTTATTGGAAATCTTGACAAAGTTACGAAGAAAGGGCCTCTATTGTGGCTCGGCCGATGCGAGTTCGCAGGTCAACAAGATAAAAGAACACAACATCAATATCTCGACCTTGATTCAAACAAGGCCTTGATTTATACCACCGTGTACCAATCGCTAAAGCGCCACAGAACTAACAAAACTTGCTTCCTGCTTGTCCAGCACTAGGAGAGACTACTGAATCCGAATCAACTGCCCTACGTCAATGAGAACAGAAACAAAAGAAACGATCCGAATAAGGGTTATCGCCGCAAATGGTACAGTTGGGATGCCTCCAAGTTCTCTCCTCTCTAGCGACTAGTCCTAAATTTCCCCAACAAAAACGCTTAATAACAAAAAGCTCTTTGTCGACATCAAACGTCAGTTCCCGAAGCCATTCAAGAAGCTTTGCAGCTCCTTCAAACCCTCAGCCGAGATGCTACGATGGACCTTGGTACGTGGGGTAGCCAAGTTTGGAGGTGCCTGTGGTTGAAAGCATACCACAACAACTGCCAAGTTATCCCCACTCTTCCTCTTCAGTGCCTCGTCGACCAAATCCTTGCTACACTTAACTGGATCGTTGTGTTCTTGGAGCCGCCGACGGGCAAAGTCTATGGCGTTCTGACTCCTGAACACATCCCATATTCCGTCACAGCCTAGGATGAGAAACTCATCCTCTTTTGTCAGTTCCATGGTCATCAAATCCGGCTCGGCAGACAGGGGTCCACCAGCCCTATCTTTCATACCCTCCATGTGCCAGTCTCCTAGGGCCCGAGAGACGTTGAGTTGCCCGTTGAGATACCCATCGTCGACATACCCTCCAAGGGACTCAATCCGCTCCTTCTCACGAAAGCAATGGGGCTTGTGATCCTGTGATAGCTCGATTGCTTTACCTCTTCGGCTCAGAACTGCTCGGCAGTCTCCAACATTTGCAACGACCAGTGAACTGTCATGACAGAACTTGGAATGTGACAAATCATCACATACATGGGAAGAAGAAACAAAATTTCAGATTCTAAAATAAAGGCTGCTATGCAAAATTAAACCACAAAATTAACCCGAGACATTCATGGTGACATTTGGAATTAGAACATCTAGCCGTGAGTCAAAAATAGAATGACTGAGAACTTGATCATAAATCTTTGGCAACGTCAAATCTGTGATTTGCATGGTCTCTATTAAATCTAGGGAACTTAAAGCCAGCATCATCCCATTTAAGGATAGAACGGGATAGAACATTACTTCCACTTGAGCCTTGTTCTTTGCCTTCAACATCTCTTGTGAGAGAATGAAGGCATCAGGCATAGATTTTTTGTTTTATTGTCAGAAAAGTAGGATGAAGGCGCTTCTTTTCTTTTCTACTATTCTGATAACTCGACAACATTTAATTATCAGCACTAGCCATTCCAACAAAGCTATCATGAATTGAAGGACAAAGAAAAAGTCTCGGAATGAACACGATAAAAATGACGAAAATGAGCTCCATGAAGTTGAGAAAGAATTGATATGACAAGGCCGAGATTTATAGAGAAGATAAGCTGAAATCTGCACAAAAGGCAAGGCTAGGAATATCTTTGAAAGGTTTGAAAGAAAAACAAACAAAAGATAAATAAATAAATAAATAAAAATTAAAAAGGAGGATACATAATAAAGAAAACTCATATACATGAACTCAGCAACCGGATCGACTTTATATCATCCACATCATCATCTAGACCCAAAGTCGACAGCATAATTTCACTCATAGTATTATGGCAAAGCATCTATTCTAAGCAGTTGCAATACATCACTTGTAATATAGCCAACAAGGAGAACAGAAAAACTGCATCAACAATGAAAGACTGACCTCTCGACTACAAGAGCAGTCAAAGCTGTTGTACCAGATGCAAGTCCACCATCAGATGAACACGCCTCTGCAAGAGCTGTGTCAGTCTGCGAAAAGGCTGATGTGATGAGCCTCTCGATTTCGCTAGGAAATTCTTCATCCTCAAAAATATAACGCGGGAGATGACAGCCAGCAAAATCAGCAGCATGCTTACCACCATGCCCATCAAATACCTGAGGGCAAACAAAAGGGGTCAGAGTTGAACAGCAGCCGTAAAACATCAAAATTTTGCAAATTTCAACGCGCATAATTAGTAAGCCTCTATACAAACTAACCAAGACTTGAGGCTCAGTGCAGAGTATGCTCGAAGCGCTATCTATAACGAATAATTAGTTTGCATCACATGGAACCAAGCACACCATATACCAGGAAGTAGCATTATTTTATAATCAGAGCTGTACATTGTCTGGTCATAAAATCTAATTCAACTAACACGAAATTAGGCATGAATATAGAGCTGCATACATGAATCCTCCTCCGAGAATGAAGAGAATTAATTCTCAATCATACATGTACGTGCCCTTGTTAGCATTCTAGCAAAATGTATCTACCCTAGGGGGCAACACTTTTATGTTTGAGATGAATCATGGGACCTTGACTATAAAACTGAGTTCTTGGTAAGCAAGAAGGCGTTATGCTGCTGGATCATATCACCAGAACCCTCTGTGGTTTCTCCCTCAGCTACTCGAAGATCTAGATAGAAACATCAAAACCCGGGATAAAGTGTCCGTATGAAGGCATCATATAGCAGTCTTAGTCCTTCGAACATAATCACAAACCAGAAAAATAAAGCTTTACATTCTTGGTCCCATCATTGTGGAAGATCATCGACAACATGCCTATAAACTCTTCATGCTGAACATCATCAGCAGAAAAATTGCCAGCATCAAATGCAGCCATTTTCACTACTTCCCAATCTGACGACATATTGGTAGAGAACAATCTTAAGACTCCAACCTGCTACATGGTAAAGTCACACGGAAGGGCAAGCGTAGATCATCACGACACTCCTCATCTTTGTAATTCGCCTAATCCATTCCTGTTTCAGATTTCACTTTCCCTGTAGTGGATGACGCTTTTTATTAGTCTTCATCTTTTCTAGTTCCAAATACACTTAACATCTTAATAATAAAAGACTTATTATTTGGATAGAATGTTAGAATTTTAAGTCAGAAAATAGGAACTTTCATCAATAAACATTGACGACTAAAGACCAACCCTTTTCTATTCCTTGAGATACAAGCTTGCAAAATCAAACCTACAAAATCGTAGATTTAAGACGAGTGCAAATTATCATGCTTTTCCTTTACAACAGCCTAATCAAATACTTACTTTTTAGCACCTACCAAAATAGAATACTGAAGATTACAACTTATTAATTCATAATTTAAGCTACCACATCCAACTCACCGAAGTCAGTGCCACAGGACAACCAAAAATTTCCCAGTCGTTATGACATGTCTTGACCAAGAAAGTAGATACACAAATAACTCATTGCTTAAGGTCATTTATCAGAATTGAGAAAACGTAGATAACATACCCCATAGAAAGCATATGGCCCTTTAGAAATATGCTCCAGTCCATAATGATGCATGCCATCATCGAGACAAACATACACATCCTCCATGCTTGAACGAAATCCGATGTCTGCCCAAGCACCAGAGCGAACAATCGGTAGAAAATCAACTTCACAATCTGTTACAGACAGTTGCTCGATTGGGACAGCTAGTTCCTTCACCTGCTAAACCACTAGTCAGAATCTTTAACAAATTGAGAATGAAAAGACAAAAGAAAACGGGAAAAAAAGAGTCAGTGAAGCAAGGATCATTAAAACATGCAAAGAGGATCCACAGTGATACCGAAACTTCAACTAAAAATCCTTTCTAAAGTGTTCTATTGGCAGGCGGTGCTTCTTCAAAGATACTTTGGCTAAACTAAAATTGAAGAGTACAAGCATCAAGCGATTAACGAGTTCCATAGAGAATGAGAACTATCTATAGCAAAACTGCATATAGGGGAACCAAACTGAACAGCTAAAAATCAAACAGCTGATGCCATTTCTTATAAAATAAATATCCTTCCACTAAAATATTTAAGTGGAAAATGATGCTACTTTTTTATTTTGTCATAAGCATCTATTTTTCACTATGTTTCACTCATTTACTTTGTCCATCTTCTTTCTTCTTCCGTTCCCTTCCCTTCTCCCCTTTTCTACATCATTTTATCATCAAAAGTGTTATACAAACCATAATAGCTTAGGTATAATTTCCATATAAGAAAAACGAAGACAGCATTTCTATAAGGATAATAGGTATGGTATGGAAATTTTTATGCTAACTGAACATGACTAATGACTAATGAGCGCTATATCCACGAAAAAGATCCATAGTGTAACAGGATTAAGTGGTCGATAATAGTTCATCACAACAACTCAAGTCATGTTAAACGGTTTTCATCAAAGAACATGATGGACGATAAACCGCTCAGTCAATGATAGGGTGAAATCGGTTAGGGTGAAATCGTCTAGCTTTGTCCGGTGGTGCATAAGTTAGGCTTCACAGAGTCACAGATGAAAAAACATAATCTAAAGCAAGTTCACAAAGTAGTCTGAGTTCGATTATTGCAGTTTTGCAACGTCACGCATAACTAATTCAAGGTTGCTTATGATATCCAAAGGACAGAAAATACACTGACACCATATATAGGATTGGCTTTCAAGACCATTCTTCCCATCCAAAGCTGAGGACAGCTATTGATGTTGGTCACCAAACATAATTTCTAACTACAGTTATTAACAATAAAACTCTGAAGGCCTTTCCAAAAAGAAAGTATACAGGATAGTCCAAAAGGTTTTAGACCACAAGGTTTTCAACATTGCAGAAGTTGTAAAGTGAAGGCGGCACTATCTGTAACTTCGCCAATCAGCCAATGTCTTCGAAAAATTTATTTCCTTTACTGTTTAGCTTTGAATTATTTAAATGATTACGTTGTCCTATAACAAATTGTGTCATCTTATCCTTTCTTTCACTCTTTTCTAGTCTACCAGAGAATGCAAAAAGATAGAATTGTTTAACCATCTATCTGCTCATTATCACATCGACAACGAATTGGGCACTACATTGAAGATTTGACGTCAAGTTGGAACGCAGCATAAAAAAGATCCTGTTTTCC
Organism: Drosera spatulata; assembly: GCA_035668315.1. Lineage (NCBI taxonomy): Eukaryota > Viridiplantae > Streptophyta > Magnoliopsida > Caryophyllales > Droseraceae > Drosera > Drosera spatulata. The sequence goes on from JAOVYX010014773.1 coordinate 13,565, forward strand.
AAAAGGATGGTCTTGAAATATTGATCAAACCCTCCTATCAAGGATGACCTGATCACAGGTGAAATTATCAATAAAAACAACCTCTCAATTCACATAGGTTTTGCATATCTTTCTTCTTCCAGTTCTACTCTAAACATGAACCTTCAGCACACCGAGTATGTTGAAATAAATGCTTCTCATACGCAACAAACCTCTGCAGAATTGATCATAGAATTCATGGAGCTTAAGCTCTCAACCCTCCACCCTCAACCTAATTCCTACACTGTTATCAAATTAAGAACTCTCTGTAACAAGCAACTTTCTGCAAGTAACAAGTTCCAAGTAGAACCTCTATCATAAACTATGCAATGAAACATCATCACTATCGGCAATAAAAAAGGAGTACCATACAATACATGCATTCATCTCGAAAAAAGGTTACAACAACAATCGAACCCAACAATTCAATAATTCGAAAAATAGCACAATAAAGCACACTTACAAGCGATTGATGTCGAACAAGCGACTTCTTACACGGAGTAGGAACATGAGGCGTGCTAAAACACTGTCGATACGCCCCGGCAAGCGGATTCGGAGGGCGGCCCTCACTTGAGCTCCCAATATCCCCTCGAACAGAATCAACCTTATTCGCCTCCATTACTACATCAAACTTCCAAAACCCAATCAAAAGCTCAAAGCCCTAAATTCTTCAACACCCAAAACCCAAAATGCCACGATACCAATCGAACTCTTTTTTCCAACACAAACCCAATTCAATTCCCCTCAAATCCAACGAACCCACCAACCCAAACCTAACAATTACTCACAATTCAAACCCTAAAGCTACAAAAATGTTTAAAATTGGCGAACATACCCAAAAGGGTAGTCAAAAATTGCTGGATGAACTATAGTTTCAGTGCGAAATTGGTGGGGTATGGTGAAGTGGGTACTCGAAAAGATGCGCTTTGAGGTGCGTGGGATGCATAGGGTTTGGAATCGGTGACGAGGGGTTTTTGATTTCCTGTATTTGACGGCATTATTGTTTCGTGTGAAATCTGAGTGATATCAGATCACGTACAAGATAGGGGTCTTCCATCTGGACCCTGATATTCTTTTGTTTGGGTCCGATCAAAGACCTGGTACTGTGTACTCGTTAAGATACACCTTTTTTTCTGGATAAATTATGAAGGGATCTGATCCCGGTCAACGTTTGTTGATCTTATCCAACCAAGTACGAGCCGTTCGGCTGAAAAAAAAAAAAGATTCAATTAAAACAAAAATGAATTTCATCCTTAAAAAATTACACTCGATATTTTTAATATTTATAATGGAGAACACAAAATATGAAATTATCAAATTATCCTTTCATTATAATTTATATCGATGGACTCTCAATTTATTTTAAAATTCAAAAGATATTTGTTATTTCTGTTATACGAACATCCGCTGTAAAGAATTACGGATGATCCAAATCCAAGCGGAAGCACTTGCAAGACAGATACAAAACACCTGAATTGTTTTCAATCTCCCAGAATACGTTGTTGGACTCAACAGTAAACAAAACAAAAACGATATAAACAACATCTTAACCAAAAACACTCAACATTCATTACAGAATCATCTAAACCAACATCATACATTAGCATTTGATGTTTGTCCATATTTTCAAGGCATCTCTCGAGCCTTAAAATTCAACAACTCATAAGCAATCCTCTATCTATAATTGTCTGAATCCTCGATGGTCCATTTTGAATCCGTTATTTTGATCCCTTGCATGATGTAATCCATCTAGTTCAGCATATATATCCCGCAATCATTGGTGTTAGTCTGTTTGGGTCGTTTCTTGACAATAAACAACTTGGCAGGTTGATTTTTTTTTGAACTTATCGGGATACAATGATCGAAGAAGATGTGCAAAGTACTCCGTCTGCATAACACAAAACGAGCCAAATCAGAAAAGGAAAGGTAAAGGGAATGAAAGAAATCGTTCCATGTAGAAACTCACCACATATTTGAACTGTACGTTGTACATCTCCTTTACCATGATGCATTAAGTATCCTCATACATAGAATTGAGGAGATGCACAGTCCATTTTGTCAGATTAAACACGTACAGGATGAAGTGTAAGTTGATGCATCGGAATCAATGCCATCGAAGCACTACGGATAAGAAATTGCCCTTCCCTTCTCACATATGTGAAATGACCGGATCCATTCCTGTTTATATCTTTATGGATCTCGAGGAGCGGCATGATTTTTTTCTGAGCCTTCTCCTCAAACCAATTGCCTAAATTCTTTGTACACATTTGCGAAAAATGGCAATTCACAACATAAACCTTATTTCTTTAGCACGAAGGCGTCAAAACCATCTGCCTAGCATATGCGTCAACCACCTTATCAAATAACCACTAACCAGTAGCAAGTGATTTCAACGCACGTAACCTCAAGTCATAAAGTTCCCTACTCTACTTCAAAGTCATTACAAAATCAGAATCGACAACTATTAGAGTATAGAATATCTCTTGTATTATCGGTGCCATCTTTGCGGGAGTAATCTTCTTCATTGGATGGCTCTTAGGGCCACGATATACGAGCACTGGATCAAGAGCAACAGAAGTAGTAGAAGCGGGGGTTGGAGAAACCACAACTGAAGGCTCTCCTAGTGATGCTGTCGCGACTTGGACTCAGTGATCAAGAAGCGAGCATTGGAAGCAAAGGACCCTCCGACAATGACATAGGTTGGAAAATCAGATATTCAGCTTTGTAAGATAAATCTGTAGTAACCATGAGATTGGTTCAAAGAATAGACTCATCGCTTGCAAAGGGTTGACTGTGAGCTGACTCTTATGGCATCGTGACATATATGAGCTGACTCTGTGTAGGATAACTCTCCGTATAGTGTATGCTCTGGCCAACATCGTCATGTCCTGTATCCATAAAAGTGAGGTCATAAAAACCTCGTACTGCATATCCATCGGTAGAAGTAGAGCCGCAATATACTCAAGAAGGACGACCTCTGCATCCTTAATGTGGTCGACGAAGTATGGATGGCTCGCAATCTGAATTAAAATTTTAATTGTGTCTAACAACAATTAAAAATGACTAATGATTTTAATTAAGAAAAATACAACTATAATATAATACTTACAATGGAAAGAGCCCAGTACTGAACAAATAAGGAACGAGGCTCGTATACTGGATCAAGGTTGACGTTCGAAGGATGAATACACAATGCGTTTATGCCATGAAAAATAATCCTTGATAGGCAAGACCTCCGTTGCTGATGTAACAGCAACACCTAATGATGCCTGTCAAGCATCCCAAATCATCAAGTGCTCGGCTCGCAGTGCCTCCGCATCCACTGACCTGAACTTATCCTCTTGATCCTGAAAAAGTGGTTGCTTCAGTGCTCTCATATCCATAGGATCGTTAGGAATGCTTTGAAAACAATAAAAAAAATTGTCGCATAACCCTGCCTGGCATATGATACTCCACGATCGGTCCGTGTATGAGCAGAGCATAAGTCATCCTAGCTACGACGTTGACAACCATGTGGATGTCTTCTTCAAACAAATAGTCAAACTACGTATATGGTCTCCAAGTGAATTCTGTGTTCTACATTACACATAGAAAATATTACGTTTTAGTAAAAAAAAAATTGATTTTCACGATGACAAAAATAGATTATATTAATATTTTTAATCCATTTTGAAGTCGAACTATTATTTCATGAAAAAAAAAATATTTTGAGGTCGAATGCCTTAATATACCTGCATCCTATCAAACTCTTCTCGATAAAAAACGAGATGGTGATGTGGGTTTTTTCTTAGATGCTGCCTCTTTAGCTTCTTCTCTTCATCCCTTCTCGCGATCTTTTCGATCCGTCACTGCTTGATCCGCGATAAATCATTCTTGGTGTTGCGAAGTGGAATAGGTCGTCCGATGGAAATCCGCTTATACGATCAAACCTACGATGAAATAAGAGATTTTCAATCAATGGATTCTTCATAGAAGAATTTAATGCATATGTGAAACAAATTTTGTACCTGCAACAATGTCAAGTATGCCGGAACAGAAGCGCAAGTCTTGCGCGAGGTGAAATATAATGTCCGATAAAGATATACCAAAACTGCAGCCCTCAATGCCCAAGACATTATCTCATTCATGTCGCATATGAAATGAAGATAACGATGATGCATCATACTCTTGTTTGTTGTGGGGAAGAGAATAACTTTAATCACGTAGAAAATAAATGCTTTGATGTGGATCCAAAACTTCTCATCATCTGTATATGTGGGTGGAGTATCAAAAGTGTCTCGCAACTATGTCAACTTTATCCCACCACGAGTTATTGCCCCCTTCGGTAGTTCGACGTCAAATTCTCCAACAGCATGTGAAGGATCATTTTTCTCAATAGACCAAGTAATAGGTCTGTCCATCGTCGGCAACCGCAAGATGTAACCAACATCCTCCAACGTGATTTTTGCCTCATCAATGGGAAAATAGAATGTACTTATTGTACTCCGTCATCGCTCCACCAATACCGACATCAAACATGCATCATTGTGCATGAAATGCTCAGGATAAATGAAGGCCCCGAAATCGGTTCCCTCGATCCGATGTCTCTGGATGTAATTCAATTCTCACCCAGTCAAGACTGTCGTTTTTTAATCTGACATAATCACCCCTCTCTCCTGTTGAAATCACCAAGCATGCATCCATGAATTTGTATTCATGCATCCGAAACCATACAATAACAACAACAATACGAAACAACAAAGGATTAACACAACTGTAAAACTCACAATGTTGTTCCAAGCATCATCTGAAACATGTTCACTTTGGTCCCAAAGTATGAAATTGTCGAGGGATCCAGGGCTATGATCATCCATGAATTCATGTAAACCGTAAATCCTAAACCAAAAACAACACCACCTCAGGCAAAAAGAACAACGGATGTAAACCCTAAACAAAACAACAACGTATTAAGATGAAAATTATCTTGTTAACGCTGCAAAAAAGATGTTTGAATCGAAGGACACGAAGAGTTTGTGAGTGTTTCAGTAGGCTGTGGTACATCAAATACGGACGAACAGAAGGGTGGTGAATTTAAAAGACATCATACCGAGGTAAATTACAGCGAAAGCCAAAACGCAGCGTTCTGACTTCCGTTGTAACTTTCAACAGATATCAATGTTTCATTTTTCTTTTAATCTTTTTTTTAATAGCTTCCGCTTTTAATTACTCCGGAAGCAAAATGTTGCGGTTTGCCTTCCGCTATAAAGTTCAACGGAAACCTCTTTTTCTTCTTCTTATTCTATTTTTTTTTTTTTTTTGGCTTTGTGTTATGTTCTTTTTTTTGTGTCCAGTGTCTGGTTCACATCATGAAAATCATAGCAAGTGCGAATTTGTCCCTATACACAGCACGATTACAAGATCCATAGATGATATTCGTGCTATGTATACGGGGCAAATTCTCATTTATGATCTTGATACACAATCATTCAACCGCTTATTCATGTTGTGTTTCGCAAATTCGATAAGTTTCTCTATCGTACATCTACGTACGTTCACACAACATAGGGTAAATAAAGGCCACCTGCATATGTTGAAGGATTATCGTGACTGATGATCTTCAAAAAAGTATTTGTTCATTTTATGTTACAGCCGATTCACTAGTTTCCTCCAAACGCAAAATGGACGAATATGCTTTATACGGGCAGTATAAGAAACTTTTCTGAGAAAAAACAAGACAACCCAAATTTCATCTTTGTTTCATATACATAACACGAACACAATCTCTTGCAGTTGTATGACGTTTTGAGATAAAGAGGAAACATTCTGTAACGTTTATGACTTGTGAGAACTGATGGGCATTGCACGATATTTATAGAGGCTTTTTATATCTGATGAAAAAAACAATGATATCATCCCTTGAAAAGAACAATGGAAGCCATTTATTGTTTTTCAATCCATACACATCCGTTTCATGAGGTAGTAAAATCTTCAGCTTTTGCATTTCTCAACATGCACTTCTGTTGTAAAGATTAACGGATGCCTTTAATTTACAAGAATTTACAAACTCAGTGGAGGATTTGGTTAGGTTTGGGTTTAGGGTTTGTTAAGGGTTAGGAATTGATAAGGGTTTGTTGGTTAGGGTTTTTTTATTAAAAAATCAAATACATTAAAATAAAAAAAAAGGACGAATCCATTAATCATAAAATGATAAAATCATCCAACATTACAACGAAAGAAATATTATTCTTATAATGTAACACACACTAATCTTAAAATGATACTATCGACTACAAATCATTGATCATAAAACGATACAATCACTCATCTTCTTTAGGTTGTTTGGATAATCTTTGTGCCATAATTTTGTCATGGTTTATCCTACCATGATCTGTATAACATTTATACACTGAACACTTCCTAAGTTTTTTGGCACCGTGATTTTGTTCGATCTCACATTTGATATGTGTTTTCTTCTTACGACCTTTCGTTTTGTGTAGTATCCCAAAATTTTGTACTTTAAAAATACATTAAATATGTATATTAACTTCGCTATTTAATAAGAGAAGTACGTACGAGCAAATATAACGAGATAGTAATGTTATATCACTCTTTAAAATATATGTAAAATACGTACATTATGAACGCGTGAATAAATACAACGAACGAGTAACGTTATGGCATCATAGCATAACGAGTGACACTATATCGAATAAATAAATATAACGAGTAGATAACGTTATAACGTGCGATAAAACTAACGAATAAGTAACGATAACGTTATGTTATAATACAACGTTATAACGTTAAGTTATAATACAACGTTATAACGTTAAGAATATTACTCGTTGGGAGTAACAATTTTAATTTCAGAAAGTTCATATTATTAAACAGAATAAGACATTAATATTTTTTGGACAATTAAATCGATACGAATTAATTAATAAAAGATCAATATTACGAAATTGAGATAAATAACAGCCTAACGAAAATATAACGAGGGACCGAAACCATTCTTTTTCCTTTCCCGTCATGTTTCTCATCAACTTCATCACACCCCGCCACCAACACCATCACCAACCTCTTCTCCTCCTCTTCACGCAGCATCATCATCTTCTTCCCCACAACCCCGCCATCTACCTCACCAAATCTTCTCCCTCTCGCGAACCCATACACCATCATCGCCACCATCATGCCTCACCATCATCGTACACCATCACCTTCGTTGAGCCGAGCCGAAATCGACTTCCTCCACGCAAACACCCTTCATCACCGCACCATCGACCTTCGACCTCCAACACCATACCATCATTCTCCCCAAATAGCTTGGTGATGAACTAGGGAGCTAGAACGGCCGCGCAACCACCTCAGTTTCGTCTCACTTCCCTTCCCACGTCCTCATCTCTCGCCATCATCGTTAATTCGTCAAACACCACAAAACCCACGCAACCATCACCTTCTTGAGCCAACAACCTCCAAGAACTCCCCGAGACGACTAGAGAGCAACCATACAGCCCCTCGTGGCCTTTCTATGAAGCTGTGACGAGAAACTATCTCAAACACCTCTCTGACGAGCCCCAGTGATTCCGGCAACGTTGGGTAGTGAGGGGTCTAGAGGGGTAGTGAGGGTAGTGAGGCTTGGGTGCCTTGGGTTTCGAGTTTTGGACATGAACAAACTTAAAAACACTTTAACAAGTTTTTTTGGCCAACTTTCGGACAAAGCCCGATGGCCGACGGTGACAAAGTGTGGTAGAGTAAGAAGAAGTACTTTAGTGACATCGGGTGTCATGGGTGTCGAAGTTGAAACGTAAACAAGCCTTAAAACGCATTACCAACGCTTTTCGAGCAACATTCCGACCACTTTCCGACTACTGAACAGTGACGACGACGGGGACAAAGCTGTGACAAGAGCCGGACAGCGGGGTGGTGACCTTGAGTGTCGAAGGTTCTAAGGTTTCTAAAGGTTTCTTTAACCATAAGTAAAATTAGGGTTAAACACGTTTCAAAGGTAACCTAGCCCCTTTCGATCCGTCTCGTATTTAATATTTCATCAATATGATGTGATATGATGTGTTATGATGATTATGATGAGAAGGGTACCACCGGAAGGGCGATGATATACTTATTCGCTTGATTGATGTGTTGAGATGATAACGAAACTAAGGTTTCGATAGTATATGCATGGATGCATGTATTAGGTTAGGAGACACTATTTAATGCTAATAATGATCCTAAAATGTCATGAACATACTTCTTTGAATATGTGTATGCTTAATGTGTGATACCTAATTATGGAATTTATGCGATAACGGAACTAAGGTTTCTATATATGTGCATGGGTACATGCGGACTTAAAATAATGTTAATTACGATTCCTAAATGCCATGGATAAATTTCGTTATATGTGTACATGCTTGGTGTGGTGATACGATAAATTATATTTGATCACGGGGTTTATGTACTAAAAAGGTACTAAATATACCATAGGGGGATCGGGTTATAATAATAAACCTTGACATCAGGATCGAGACCGAGGATGATTGTTTTATATGTTTGATATGTGATGTGGGGTATTGAGATTGAAATGGGTTAGAATACGCACCATTATAACATATATGTCATCTCGAAAAATAAAAGAAAATGACCCCTAAATGTTTAAATAAAAAGGACATGAGTACGCATGGCTTGGTTTCATTATCTTAGTGATATAAACTAACGAAAAACGAATTAAACAATACATATGTGTCCTTGAGCTATTAAGGTCGAGCATTCCACGTCCCTTGGATCGTTGGTCGTTTTTCTTGAAAATGTTGTAAAGGTTGAGCATGGCGTCCCTTCCTGGGTCTGACATGACCAATGTCTACATCCTTCGGATTGTCATGAAGAAGGTCGTACTTGATGTCCCTTCTTGGATCCATTGGGATCATTCATTGTTTCTCTAAATAAGCCTGGACGGCTGTGTTAAAACTTTATTCTTCGAGTCATCGTCTCGGGCGAGAAACTAGGGAGAGCGATGTGCATCCTCCATCCTCTTAGTATGCATGCAGCGACTTTGACGTCGTCGTGGCGGGGCCACCAGTGACTCTCTACAGGGAGGCCAAAATCATCGTAATGTAGACATCCAGTGTCTCATTGAATGCGCACATAAGATATAAAGCGACGCACAAAACATGCAGGTGCGGAAACATAATCTCATGGATAGCCCGGTTGACGATTGACGTATTATCACTGTACTCTGAGTCTGCTGTCTTTTGAGTCGAGTCATGGACTCGTGGTAATGAAATAAAAAAGACAGAAAAGATATAAAGACATATAAAAGAAAGTACTATTTGATATGACGCCCATATTTTTCTATAAGTTACGAATTTTTTTTACTGGAACTCACCGATTCGTCATAGTCGGGGGAGTGCCCTGCAAACGAAACTCATATACTCTAGGTTACTGAGTTTTATACTCATGGGTTATGTTTTTCGTTTGCAGGAAATCAACAGATTGATGATAGAATCCAGTAGAGTGAGGACTGCATGCATATAGCTATCTCACGCTGGTTATCATGTAACTAAACTGATAGATTTTGACTTGCCGAAAGCTTACTGGAAGCTGAGCGGAGACAGTATGTAATGTGACTTGTTATGTTTTAGTTACTGGAAATAGAATGTAATTTTGTAAACTAAATGTTTCTGTCACAATTATGTAATATAACTTCTTAGTTGGTTTTTCTTATCTTCTATACCTATAAACCTGTCCGAGTTACTTGGCCTTGTCACGGACTGGGTCCTGACAGCATAACGCCCACGCTTCATCAAAACGTGGAAGTCGGGGAGTTATAGTTTGAAATACGATCGGATCCAAGATAAGATCATCCTCATCTGTTGCATTGCCCGACTTTTGATAAACCGTATTCCTTTGCTCCTCTAAGAACACTCCATCTGTTTCATTGGGGTCGGGGGAAACTTCGAAATACTTTTTTTTTTTTCCTTTCTACTAATTTCAAAGCATAGTTGTAACCCTGTTTCGAACAAGAAGCCTGTATTACCAAACCCTGGAATGATCGACATAGATGGTTGTATCTCATTGTTTGTGATGAAGTGTAATCCACATCATCTTGTGAAAAATAGGTACTCTGGCCATCGATTTTGTTTGCATCTTTTCTCCAACAGTCGATTATGAGGTATTCAAGGATCTGAGTCTTGTAATTGATATCAAAAAATCGTAAAAGATGCCGACAAATCATACCCGAATGCTTGAACATCAAACAAGTATAGGCAATGACGTCAACCTTCGTGTGATGAGCAAATCTATATGTCCTCCGTTGCACTAGAGAATTAAAAGCGTTGGCTATCTTATACACGTCAACATCTTCAAACATTGACTCCTTCAGCAACACATACTGATTTGCCTTTTGAAGCTCGATCTGACATCTACGAAAGATCTCTTTTGTGTACATCCTTGCACCGTAAACTTCTAAAGGGGAATGCAAAATCATAGTACGACTCTTATAGGTCGTTTCATAATCTGTCTTCCTTTCCCGAGAATACTGTTTCTCCAACGCTTCTTGAGATCTAACAATAAAATCTTTCATCGTCGTCGAGCTATTAACATATTGATCGAAGAAATGATTCATACCTTCGCTCCTCGAAGTCGTGCTCATCCAGGACATAAATTTGAAATTCACTTTTAAACATGTCCGTATGACACGAGTAAACTTGATGCAACTTTTCTGAATATTTCGAACTGATGTGTCAAGAGCACAATGCATAGTGAGTGCATGGGAAAATCCGAGCGATAGCATTGCCCATCGTCCTATCTTGTTCCGTGATGATTATCTTGAGAGCTTTGTTTTTCATTGCTTCCAACCAAGTATTGAACACCCATTCGAAGTTTTCTATGGTTTCATCTCTCAGCAATGCAAAGCCGAACAGAATGAAATGATAATGATGATTCTCTCTGGTGAACAACGCGAAAGACATCGAGTACTTGTTAGTTCCATATGTAGTATCAAACGTAACTGCATCTCCGAAAAATTCGTAAGCCATCCGAGATCTGGAGTCAACCCAAACAGTTATGTTGATTCTGTTCTTCAAGTCGATCTTGTAACGATAGAAAAAGTTTCTCATTCCATTACTGTTGAGCTTCTTCAAATAGTTTACTCCAGACTGCGTATCTCCAATACTATTATCTCGAACATTTCTCAAATCCTGAAGCTCATTACGGACATCTCTCTTAGAAAATCTGACATTTGTGATGCCTTGGGCTTGCGTCGAAAGCATGTTTATCATTCTGCTCGTCCGATTTTCAATTCGTCAATAAGAGAATTCAAAGATCTCGTAACTAGAGTAATGTTTTATCTTGTGGACATAAGATCACTTTGCTAGGAAAAACCAGAGGATGATTGTTCCCGTCTTCATACCTTGTAACTAACTAAATGTCTTCCGTCGAACGATGGACGACGAACATCCTTGCTTTACAACCGTACGTTGTATACAATTTCGTTTTTTGATTTTTTTTCCTTTACCTCTAGCTCGCTGCTTTCGATTGATTTCTCCGTCAATCGACAAGTGAACATCCGAGAACATAAATCTTCTAAACGTGCGTGCTTCCTACTGCTCTTGATCTTCATTTCTTGTAATGTGTTGAATGTTTTATCTTCGTACGATTCTAAATTCTCGACTTTCTCATTTTGGATCGGATTATTGGAAGCCATGACTTCTTCCCCTTCGAATTCATAATCAAAATATGACTCTATAATGAATTTTTGTGGCATGAAAACACGCTGAAAACACTACGAACAGATCGTATGAAAAATAAAGAGCTAATATTTCGTTTCTAGATCTGAAATACAGATACGTGTGGAGTCCTGATTAAATAAAGGATGACACTACCGTTTTATATTTTGACGGATGAGGGTGGAATTCGATGACCATGAGATCCTGAAATATACAGACATGTGTCACATCCGTAGTAAATATTAACGGAAGCCTTTATCTTTCCACCCTGGCAATTTCTTTTTGACATGTGTCAAAATTTTATTTGTTCATTTCGATCATCCGTGGTAAAAAAACAACGGATGCAATGTTATTCAGGGTTACAAACGACAGATGCAAAATTTTTAATTAAGGTCACGATCGTAATTTTTTCTTTTTTAGCTTTCGGGATGTCTTGAAAATTGTTGAAATTTACAGCGTCCATCTCACAGATGAACGGTACGATATTATTGACTCGATAACATTTCCTAGCCAACGCATGTTATAAATTGTCACTCATTATTTTATATACTTGTTTATGAATTGTATATCAAAAGTGACCAGACTAAGCAATCTATCCAACTATTCCTTCCGTCCTAATTTATTTGTAATATTTTTTTTGTCAGTCTTAATTTATTAATAATATTTTTATTTTTTATTTAATAATTAATTTATATTAATATAATCAAATTATCCTATCATCTTTTTCTTTTTTTTCTATAATTCTATCTCATAAACTTCATTTATACCTCAATATCATTAAAAAAAATTTCATCAAATTTTATTAAAAAAATCAAATAATTATAATTAAAATGAAACAATAAAAAATATTAAATGAAAAAAAAAACAATGGAGAATTAAACAAAGTGCTCCAAAATAGATCTGCAAAAGTTGAAAACACGAGGCGTAAAAATGGGTACTTTTTGTGTAAACAGCTTCTTTGAAGTGTAAATTTCGGTCACAGTTGATTGCCTTATTCCCCATCATACCCTCTACCCAACTAGGCACGATTACCATTCAGCCCTTCTTTCTCCTTTGTTATCCTAACATCTTGCTTGGTTAGCCAGCAAAATTTGGACAACACAAAGGGTATTTTTGTCCATTGATGGTTCCTGGTGTTGCCAAATTGCATCAAGTACAGGGGCAGTTCAGGTAGTGTGTTTGGTAATACAATTATGATATCTGCAAACAACAGTCAACCAAAGGATTTCAAGCATCAGTTTTTTTATAGAGGAGAGAAAACTCAACTGGGTTCAAAAAATAAGAAGAAAAAAGTGGTATTTTTCTCCTTGGGAATGCACTGTGCTTTGTGGGATTCTTGTCCCCTTCTCATTTAAATTTACAATCTTTTTGTGTTTTTGCACTCAAATATCATCCGGGTATGTAATGCCTTTGCCCAAGATTGGATTTTTATTTCTTTTGTTCATCAGTTGCAGGATTTCTCCCCTCTTTTCATCTGGGTTTTCTCTGAATTCTCCATTTTTCTCTGGTTTTTGCTTGTGGGCTTTGCTCCTTGTTCTAGGGTTTGAGAGATTGTAACTGAAAAGTGTAAGCAGAAGCCAGCATTGCCCTTAACTGGTTCAGTGAAGAAGCAAAAATGAGCCAAACAAACTGGGAAGCTGATAAAATGCGAGTTCATTCTACTCTAAGAATTTCATGTTTCTTGTGCTTGAATGTTTGGGGTGTACATTGGTCTATTGAGTGAGAATTCAAGCATCGTTTCCCTTTGTTTTGCTTGATTTGATGATTTGGATTTCTAAATTGTGGGATTTGTTCACCATTTTTGGCTCATGCAATGGTTCCTTCATCTTCTTAGAGCACTTTATTTCATTGCTTGTGACTGCTTTGAGCAAGTCCGAATTTTTTTCTTTTTCCAGTTTTTTTGCCCAAAAGGAGGGTGAGAGGAGAATTGAGATTCTGCTTTCTGGGTTGATAATGATCTATTTGCTGGCACCTTCAATGCTAGCTTTTTTCAGTTTTCTGCAACTTGTATGTGGTGGTGGGACTGAATGTGCATGGCACATTGGAGTGATCTTTACTGGATTTTTTTGATGTGTGCTTGTGTGTGTGATGTGTGTTTAATGTTGTTCTGATTGTTTCTGTCCCTTTATGATAAAAAGGTTGAAATCATGTCTTTCCCCCCCTATTGTACCATGTTCGTGGTGAGTGCGAGCACGTTCAAATCTTTACATTTTCTCATTTTGTTTGGGTGAAACTTTTGCCCTTTTTGAGTTACATTCATGTAATAAATTAGACAAAATCCATTTGAAAGCGAGAGAGTTCTGAGATCGGATTTGAGATTGCAATTAATTGGAGTCCGTCTTGTTTCCTGCACATGTAAAAGGTTTACTGAGTTACTATGATGTGTTCTTGAAGTTGCTTGGTTTTGGGTCTAAATGCGAATGACCTAGTCGGCCAAAGGTGAGTGACCTAGTCCGCGAATGACCTGGTCGAGATGGTTGGAACAAGTGGCATAACCTAAGCCTAAATGCCCCATTTTCATGGAAACGGGTATATTGGTCATGCCTGAGGTATTAAGAGGTCTGAGGGCAGCGCTTGAGAGTTGAGGCTGTCTTTTGATTTTCGGAAATTATGGATTTTCCTATTTCATTGTTCTTGTTAATAGTACTATGAATTTGTAATGTTGGGCACTTCTAGTCTGCTTTGAAAACGAGAGCAACCAGACAAACGTTTTGTAGGTTTCTAGAGTGTTGTATTTGTCTTTGATTGATAATGATAGCTTTTCCTACGTAAACTTCGGTCCCTTTTTTAATTTGTGTTCTTGTGGTTGGACATTGATTGTTGTAGTGTTGGGATATGCTCGATGACGTTCACAACAATTGGTAAAATTTTTGTATTTTACATTTAACCTTTCAATGAGAAAATTCATAGTCCAGACTTTCAATATGGAATGCGAAGTGTCAAGGGAACGGAAGGTAGAAAAGCTTTTTTTTTTCTTTTTCTGGTGAAGAATGTTGCAAAACCATCAAGAAGAGACAATAACTACCATTAGTTCAAGGCCTGTTCCAGTCAAGTACTATCGTGTTGTAACAGAATATATCCCAAGGTTGGAAACGTTTGCAAGATATACACCTATAGGTCATTGTCCAATACTATGTATCTGTTAAATTTGTATGTTTAACTATGAGAGAAGGGAATAATCTCGGTGATAACATTGCCAAGTTTAGCTAGTTTGCAACTTGCAAGTTAACAGCCATATAATTAGGTGGATGCAGAATCCTACCTTGGTCATATTGACATCACTCATGCTTTCCTATTGAAGTTCAAGATGACTAGTCGTGTTGGAAATGGATAAAAGATGCTGCCTTTTCGGTGCTCATTGACAAGTTAAATAGTGCCGTTTCAGTAGTCTAAGGAAAGGATATATCATATTCTCAAACGCCGTGAGCTGGGAATTGGCATAGGAAGGAGGCATTGGCCGTTATGGCAACTCCCCATAATTAAGGTGTCGTGATGTGTCGCAGGTCAAGTGATAGGTATCATGAGAAGGGTTCTTTAGCAATTAAGGGCATGACAAAAAGGGTATAATCTTTGGCTATCCTCTATCTTGTCTGTCTGTCCACGTTCAATACATCTGGTTGAACTTTACTTAGACTGACGTGTAATCCTGCAAGCTTTGCCTGACATGTGAATTGCAGATTCGTCGATGTGCATGATTACTTTAGCATCAAGTTCTGTTAGGTCCTTGACAACCTTTGTTAATGAGCAGCTTCTCTGCATTGTCTCTTTTAGTAGAATGTTTCTTGCTTTTCCACTTACTAAAAATTCTGTCTTCTTTCCATCACTTATTTGCTGTAAAGGCTGGATGTGTACATCCATGACTATCTGGTGAAGAGAGATCTGAAAGCTACAGCTCAAGCATTCCAGGCTGAAGGAAAAGTTTCTTCCGACCCAGTTGGTAGGACTGACTCGGTCACCATTTGATACAGGTGCAGATCATGTTTGAGGCCATTTAGTAATTTGTGACTACAATTTGCAGCTATTGATGCACCTGGTGGCTTTCTGTTCGAGTGGTGGTCAGTTTTTTGGGATATATTTATTGCGAGGACTAACGAGAGGCACTCTGAGGTTGCTGCATCCTACATCGAGGTTGGTCTCTTTAAGCATATATTTCATTTCCGTGTTGATGTGTTCAAGATGCCCCGTGACTTGACGACCCATTTCACTTCATCAATATGTACAGAATGTATTTCGTTCTTTCTTAAGTTGCTTTCACATTCCTTCATATCCTTTCGGTGGTGTGTTTGTCATTGTAATTGACTTGATTTTTTTTGTTAGTATATATGTTTGTGATGTTTGATCTTCTTCTGTATGATCCATGTATTCGCTCCACAGACTCAGTTACTCAAAGCAAGAGAGCAACAACAGCAGCAACCACAACCACCACTAAACCAGCAGCAGCATATGCAGATGCAGCAGCTTTTGATGCAGAGACATGCTCAGCAACAGCAACAGCAGCAGCAGCAGCAACAACAACAACAGCAGCAGCAGCAACAACAACAGACGCAGCAGCAGCAGCAGCCACCACAGCAACAACAACAATCACAACAACCATCACAACAACATCCGCAACCCCAACAGCAACAACAGAGGAGAGATGGTGCCCCAATACTTAATGGTGTGGCAAATGGGCTTCCTGGGAATGATTCTTTAATGAGACAAAACTCTGGCACTGCTAATGCTTTGGCGACAAAAATGTACGAGGAACGATTAAAATTGCCCCTTCAAAGAGATGCTTTGGATGATGCAGCCATGAAGGTAGATCATGTACCCATGCTTTGGTTCTTGAAACTGTCAAGTTTCTTAAGTGGGATTCTACATCCTAAACAAGAGACAATCTCTAATTTTAATATCTGCATGTTTCCTTGCAGCAAAGATTTGGTGAAAATGTTGGTCCAATGCTGGATCAAAGTCATGCCTCAATCTCGAAGGCATCACCAGCTGCGCAGGCTTCAGGGTATGTTGCTGATCAGTTGCTGTCCGACAGCTCCTTTGCTTTGTACTTAGTAGTTGAGAATGGAATTCATTGTTTCAATTGATTAATGATGGTTAAAGTCGTTATGTTTTTCATGTAAACATGGTTTATATCATGCGTCTTATTCTTTGGATCCTCTTGTACTCATATACAATTTTTTTTTTATAATATACATAACATTGTTGATAACAAAAGCATGTATGTTACATAGGGTCTATCTTGCAAACATGCGCAGCAAGTTTCATTTTTGTGTGAAATGTACTCGTTAAACTTTTCTTATTCTCTCATTGCCATAAACGTTTCTTATTCTTTGGATCACTGTTGTACATAGTTTCATTTTTGTGTGAAATGTACTCGTTAAACTTTTCTTATTCTCTCATTGCCATAAACGCTTCTTATTCTTTGGATCCCTGTTTATGTTTTCCTTCTTCTTCTTGTTCTTTT